>CM056833.1:24285093-24372593 GCA_029853015.1 Chelidonichthys spinosus
CACATACAGATACATAAACACACTCATCCAGATACATGTACACACTCATACAGATACATGTACACTCATACAGATACATGTACACACACATAAAGGTACATGTACACACACATAAAGATACATGTACACACAGATACATGTACACACACATAAAGATACATGTACACACAGATACATGTACACACACATAAAGGTACATGTACACACACATAAAGATACATGTACACACAGATACATGTACACACACATAAAGGTACATGTACACACAGATACATGTACACACACATAAAGATACATGTACACACACATAAAGATACATGTACACACACTCATACAGATACATGTACACACATACAGATACATGTACACTCATACAGATACATGTACACACACATACAGATACATGTACACACATACAGATACATGTACACACACTCATACAGATACATGTACACACATACAGATACATGTACACACAGAGATGAGTTTGGATTCAGCTGTCAGACTGTCTAACCTCCTCCATCACATCACGGACTGAAGGCAGTTTATTCCTGAGAGGCTGAGATTGACTTAAAGACTGAAGGTACACTTTTTACTGCGTGGGTCAACACACACAGTGAGTGTTGAAGACTGACGGCAGGAATAAAAGCCAGGCGGCCGGCTGTCAGAACCGAGGCCTTTCTGCTGGGTGTTTCCGTCCAGGTGTACTGCAGCAGCAGTGAGTCAGCCTGTGACCCAGTTGAGCTTTGCCGCTCAGCGTGACCTCGTTTTGACTGCACAGTTGAGCAGATCTGACGCCACAGCGGCTGTTTTCATCCGACGCATCGCGGCGAAACTTACTTTTACACACATTTTACCGTGCCATACACAGCCACATAGCAACGTGTATCATTACAGCAAAACAGTGTGTGATCTCAGCTGATGTCACGCTGACAGACAACAGGCTAGTCATCCTTAATCTTGCATCAGTGTGTGTGTGTGTGTGTGTGTAGCATGTTACCAAGCATGCACAGGACTACACACGCAGTATGTGATGCGATAAGCTCGTTAGTGAGGCTTTGGCTCGAAGGAAATATCTCATTGTACTTACAGCATCCTGTGTGTGTGTGTGTGTGTGTGTTTTCTCCGCTTGACTCACAATGGTGACGGCTGAGCCGGCAGCTGGAGGCTAACAGTGCTAACAAACAGCAAGAGTGCTGGCAGAGCTAACAGTGTTCACCTGTGACGACGCTATTGGTCGGGACTCGGGACGATACTATAACATAGTAAAACTCAAACTCTTCCAATCCTTTGTAAGCAACACTACCCTTAATTACACCACGTTGCCAGTAAACCTTGTGGAGCAGCTTTAATCTTACAATAAGCCTCCGTTGAGTAACGATACCAGACTTTGTTGAACATGAACTGATTTAATCTAAAACGACTTATTTCCTCTGAGTTGTTGTAAACGTGTCTTCAAAGTGGCACATTCCATCGCTGTCAACATCATCCCCTCTGCAGCCACGGCTACTCTCTACGTCTTCCTGATACGTGAGACAGCATTCACAGTTAGTGTGTGTGTGTGTGTGTGTGTGCGTGTGATTATTATGTCATGATCTGAAGCCATCTGGGTTGGCTGGCTCATTTGCATATCTGACATTAACCTTATAAATATGCATGGCTGGGGTCTAAACTGGTATGCATATTCATTTTGCCCGCGGGGCAAAGACAGGTGGAGCGGCCGCGATCCAATCAACTGGACAGGAAGTAACTCAACCTTTTGTTTGGTGGACGAGAACACTTACTGAGAGCTGTGGTGTTCCTTGGTGGGCTCCTTCATGGGGTCCTTGGTGGGCTCCTTGGTGGGGTCCTTGGTGGGGTCCTTGGTGGGCTCCTTGGTGGGGCTCCTTGGTGGTGTTCCTTGGTGGGGCTCCTTGGTGGTGTTCCTTGGTGGGTTCCTTGGTGGGCTCCTTGGTGGGCTCCTTGGTAGGGCTCCTTGGTGGGCTCCTTGGTGGGCTCCTTGTTGGTGTTCCTTGGTGGGGCTCCTTTGTGGGGTGTCTTGGTTTGGCTCCTTGGTGGGCTCCTTCATGGGGTCCTTGGTGGGGTTCCTTGGTGGGCTCCTTGGTGGTGTTCCTTGGTGGGCTCCTTGGTGGGCTCCTTGGTGGGGCTCCTTGGTGGGCTCCTTGGTGGGGTTCCTTTGTGGGGTTCCTTGGTGGGCTCCTTGGTGGGGCTCCTTGGTGGGCTCCTTGGTGGGGCTCCTTGGTGGGCTCCTTGGTGGGGTTCCTTTGTGGGGTTCCTTTGTGGGGTTCCTTGGTGGGCTCCTTGGTGGGCTCCTTGGTGGGGCTCCTTTGTGGGGTTCCTTGGTGTGCTCCTTCATGGGGTCCTTGGTGGGGTTCCTTGGTGGGGCCCCTTAGTGGGCTCCATACGTATGTAGATCACTACGTTCACTCTCGTCATATGGCAGCCATATTTGATTTGCTCCATGTTGTACTTGGACAGAGCAGGACAGACAGGCGGAAAGCTCAACGTGTCTTTGGACAAAGTACAGACCCTGAAACGACTCTCCAGGTCAAACTCCTGCAGCAGCAGGACCAGCAGCCATAATGACATCATAAAACCAACTAAGCAGAATTCTTCATTTCTGTGTTCACACCACTAATTGGTTGTGTGAAAGTTTTCTTTACTGTTTATCTGAACGGCTCCAGCAGCTGCTCGCTTCCGTAGATATGATCCAGATTCATCTGGAAGTCCATTTATCATGAGAGCCATTCAGAGTCCCAGCTATGTTTCAGTCCTCCTGCTGTGGCCTGTTGGACCTCGCCCAGCTCTCACTGTCACCACGATACCAAAGAAGAATTTGGGTTTGTGTTAAGTCTGGTTTCCGTCCAGTTTGGCTCCGTCTCTGAGGCGGCGACTTTCTTCTCCCACGACGCCGGATCGCGTTGCCTTTGTGACCGTCCTTGGCGAAACACGAAATGACAAACGTGGTAATTATCAAGATAAATGTGTTTGAAAAATAGCAACAGGCAACGTTTGGCAGATGAGATATAACTCAGATAGGCATCTAATTAATTAGCAATAATAAAAAAGCATGCAGTGTTTGCAGTCGAGCCTCGAATCTCACTTTGAAGTGTGAAAGTGGGCCCCGCAGGTGAACTGCTCTCTGGGCCCCTGGAGGTGCTACTCCCCTCAGACAAATACAAAGAGAGTTATAGTCAAGAAAATAGATCTTAACATGAAAGCCAAATTTCATCAAAGTGAAGAAATCCTGCATGAAGCTGAGGTGGGACGAGCTATGACCAGCTACCGTGGCTGACTCTGATAGGCCGGCGCACCCATCAATCAAGCAATCCTTAATATCTTCTTCGTATCAAACAGAATGTTGCTTTTCATGGCATTTATTCTCCTGTAACCAGGGGCGATGATGTCATGGATATCAGCATACAGTTAGTAACTATAGGTGGTAACTGATATGGATTATAACGTTAATGTACCTTTTAAAAGAACATCAGCATCCAACACACTCTGCAGAGAGAGAGAGAGCGAGAGGGCATCAGTATTCAGCACAGAGGGTTGAGGAAGTGCCAAACTATAATGATCTCTCATCTTCAATAATACACACACGCCATTGTTTTCAAGTGTCGTGCTGAATACTGATGACAATGGTCATTTGAGATTCAAACATGGAGTCAGATAAACCGCACAGTCACTTTCTACTCTCCGGACGGCAAAATACTCAAAGTCACACTTTTTATGTACGTTCACACCGCCATGGATTCAACATGGGGGAACGCACCACGACAGTAATACACAGGAGACACGTGAGCAAACGCCGCACACACACACACCAACCAACGATAGCTCGTTGTTGCTGCCTGTGAGAGCGCAAACAAAGTCCAGGAATATGGTGCGAGTTTGACTTCATTCAGCTACACACACACACACACACACACACACACACACACACTTTCCCAAGTGCTTTAAAAGAAAACACTAGGGGGGAAACAAAGAGCCTCCTTGAAGAATAGAATGAATTATTCACTCCGTCAGATAGGAGGACTGTGAAGGAATGAGAGAGGGACACTGAGAGGGAATGAATGGAGAGAATCGTACAGGGAGTGATGGAGACGGAGTGTGGGCGGTACAAAGAGAGCGAGAGAGAGAGAGGCCGACAGATGGATTGACGAGAACCGTGACAGGATATGATGCTGCGACAGCGAAGGTCCTCCAGAGAGTTCAGATAGAAGAATATGCTGTGACATCGTCAACCATGGCTAAAGAAATATTGCATTGACCAAAAATGACTATAATGAATGAGCAACTCCTTGACTGTCATAATGCATGGCCTGACTTATCAGTGGAAAGATAGATGCATTTGGAAAGCGGCGTGTTTCCGACTTGAGGGAAGTGTTTATCGGCTTAGCTGCAGCGTCTGTGCTGCGCTGCACCCAGATACGCTTTATCAGATCCGAGCACGCCACCTCTTGGGTGCGTTGCTTGTAATGCAGAGAGACTTTAGTACTTCAGTAGCAGCGAACGCTCCCGATGCTTCATCCAATATGAGGAAACTCATAAGAAGCCATGTAAGGTGCTTTATCAGCTGCTAACAGCCCCAGTCATCTTTGGAATCCACTGGCAGTGTAGCACGTTGTACAACAACACGGAAAACTTTATTCCTCCGTTCAACATATTTTATATAATTTTATATAGAAACTGTATCGATGCGGGTATGATGCCGGTTTATAAGCCAAATACTAACAGGCAAGTATTTTTGTATTTTGACAAATATGAAAAGGGCCTATAACCCAGCCAGCATGTCCATGTGGGGCCCATAAGATTTAAATTTGGGCTGCAGATAAGGGTCCCAAGTGGGTTTGTCCGCAGTTTCCATGGTGGCCCCACCTGTGTTTGCCCATATGGGTTTCAAGTTGGTTCTGACTGGGTTTCAGGTGGGGCCCAAATTGGTGAGTTGCACAGGACCCATGTAGGCCCCATATCTGTGCCCACATGGGCATGAAGAGGGATCAGACTGGACCTTAAATGGGATCTTATATGGGCAAACACAGGTGGGGCCACCATGGAAACTGCGGACAAACCCAGTTGGGACCCTTATCTGCAGCCCAAATTTAAACCTTATGGGCCCCACATGGACATGCTGGCTGGGAAGCCTGTAAGACCCAAATATAGATAAACCTAAAAAAAAGGTAACATTAAAGTGATGGTTGGAAGCTATCAGGCAAGTGTTCTTTTAAATAAACTCCTGATGTACTTACAAACTTTCACATGCCTCGTTTTGTGAGTACAGACCCTATGTGTACTACTGCAGACATTTGGTAACATTCCATGCATTATTAGTGGGGTAATTTACGAGATATACCCTCTGTACTGTAGCGCTAGTACTAAGCCATTCGGCTGATAGCGGCTATCTTGACCAATGCTGACCATCGCTAAAAATGCTTCTGTTGGGGTATTTGGCTGGATGTCATGGTGGAAAATTACCTAGGGTGCATTTCACTCCGAACCATCACTTTAGGAAAGCTGTAGCTGGTCAGTAAACACCAGGGTTAACGTTAAGCTAATGTTAGGCTAACGTTAGGCTAATGTTAAGATAACTGTAGCTGGTCAGTAAACCCCAGGGCTAACATTAAGCTAACATTAAGATAGCTGTAGCTGGTCAGTAAACCCCAGGGCTAACGTTAAGCTAACATTAAGATAGCTGTAGCTGGTCAGTAAACCCCAGGGCTAGTGTTAAGCTAAGGTTAAGGTAACGTTAAGATAGCTGTAGCTGGTCAGTAAACCCCAGGGCTAACGTTAAGCTAATGTTAAGCTAACATTAAGATAGCTGTAGCTGGTCAGTAAACCCCAGGGCTAGTGTTAAGCTAATGTTAAGCTAATGTTAAGATAGCTGTAGCTGGTCAGTAAACCCCAGGGCTAACGTTAAGCTAATGTTAAGCTAATGTTGAGCTAGCTGTATACGGTCAGTAAGGGGACATTTCAAAGGCTGATAAACTACAATAGTCTCACACATGATATTTGCTCTTGAGGAATCAGTTAATTAAATTAGTGAAGTGATCCGTGTGTGGTGTCATTTTTGCACAATATTCTGCTTTACATACTTTGTGTGATAAGCACAAAGCAATTAGTGTTTTACAGAATGAGTTGATTTTTGCGTGATTTCTTTTTTGACCTTGCCTTTCTATAATTTACATAATGGAATGCTTTGGAACTAATAATATACCTTTACTGATCTCTAAATGGCTCCTCTTTGAAGAGAATCTGAAGGTGTATTTCCTCTGAAGTACTGTACAAGGTTTACCTTTATTCCAGTAAACGCAGGGTGTTTTTGCAAAAGTAGTCCTGTTGTAATATGGTAGGATTCACCAGGAGGAAGGCAGAGGAAAATGAACAAGATTAAAAGGATTACAGGACAAACAACTGCAGGGAAAACCTCACAATCTTATCCATTGTTCAATTGCAGATAAGAAGGAGAGACAGTAACAAGGGCTGAAAGAGGGAAGGGAAAAACACCAGAGTGATTGCCGAGGCAGATTGAAACCGTTCAGGGTGGGGGGAGAGAGAGAGAGAGAGAGAGAGAGAGAGAGAGGCAGAGAGAGGTATAGTGAGACTGAAAGGACCTAAGATGCTTTAAAAAGACCCTGTAAGAAGTTTATTATCAGGTTTCCTCATTTCATTGTCATTAGTTTCACAACCAGTCACCTGGGAGGGTGGGGTTTACACTAGGGAAGGTGGGGCTTACACTAGGGAAGGCAGGGCTTACACTAGGGAGGGTGGGGTTTACACTAGGGAAGGTGGGGCTTACACTAGGGAAGGCAGGGCTTACACTAGGGAAGGCAGGTCTTACACTAGGGAGGGTGGGGTTTACACTAGGGAAGGTGGGGCTTACACTAGGGAGGGTAGGGCTTACACTAGGGAAGGCAGGTCTTACAGTAGGGAAGGTAGGGCTTACACTAGGGATGGTGGGCCTTACACTAGGGAGGGTAGGGCTTACACTAGGGAAGGTGGGGCTTACACTAGGGAAGGCAGAGCTTACACTAGGGAAGGCAGGGCTTACACTAGGGAGGGTAGGGCTTACACTAGGGAAGGCAGATCTTACACTAGGGAGGGTAGGGCTTACACTAGGGAAGGCGGGGCTTACACTAGGGAAGGCAGGGCTTACACTAGGGAAGGCAGAGCTTACACTAGGGAAGGCAGGGCTTACACTAGGGAGGGTAGGGCTTACACTAGGGAAGGCAGGTCTTACAGTAGGGAGGGTAGGGCTTACACTAGGGATGGTGGGCCTTACACTAGGGAGGGTAGGGCTTACACTAGGGAAGGTGGGGTTTACACTAGGGAGGGTAGGGCTTACACTAGGGAAGGTGGGGCTTACACTAGGGAGGGTAGGGCTTACACTAGGGAAGGCAGATCTTACACTAGGGAGGGTGGGGTTTACACTAGGGAAGGTGGGGCTTACACTAGGGAAGGCAGGTCTTACACTAGGGAGGGTGGGGTTTACACTAGGGAAAGTGGGGCTTACACTAGGGAGGGTAGGGCTTACACTAGGGAAGGTGGGGCTTACAATAGGGAGGGGCTTACACTAGGGAGGGTGGGGTTTACACTAGAGAAGGTGGGGCTTACACTAGGGAAGGCGGGTCTTACACTAGGGAGGGTGGGGTTTACACTAGGGAAGGTGGGCCTTACACTAGGGAGGGTAGGGCTTACACTAGGGAAGGTGGGGCTTACACTAGGGAGGGTAGGGCTTACACTAGGGAAGGCAGAGCTTACACTAGGGAAGGCAGGGCTTACAATAGGGAGGGGCTTACACTAGGGAGGGTGGGGTTTACACTAGAGAAGGTGGGGCTTACACTAGGGAAGGCAGGTCTTACACTAGGGAGGGTGGGGTTTACACTAGGGAAGGTGGGCCTTACACTAGGGGGGGTAGGGCTTACACTAGGGAAGGTGGGGCTTACACTAGGGAGGGTAGTGCTTACACTAGGGAAGGCAGAGCTTACACTAGGGAAGGCAGGGCTTACACTAGGGAAGGCAGAGCTTACACTAGGGAAGGCAGGGCTTACAATAGGGAGGGGCTTACACTAGGGAAGGCGTTAATAGCTAAGACTGCTGGTCAATTAATTAATTTCATTTCTATTAAAACATCTAACAACCGCAATGCTTGTTTGTATGGGAAGAAGTTTAATTATTATTTAGTTTGAGTTTCAGTGTTTAATAATCAAATGATTAGGGGTGTAACGGTTCTGAACCGAAACGGAAAACCTCGGTTCAGAGGACTTTGGTTCAGAAACTCATTCTATCTTCCCGAACCTCGGTTCATCTCCGCCCCGACCGCACACGTGTGTCAGGTCGCTCAGGTTAGTTTCATTTCTGCAAGATGGCTAATAAACCTGAGCTAGCGGGTCCCCCGTGTTTACACAGCTTCTTCTTCATTGGTGTTTAATAGCAGTCGGCGTATACCTGGCTGTTAATCGTGACGCGCGTTTCACGCGAGGGTATGAAAAGGTTTCGTTTAATACATTTTTTTCATAAATGCTTATATTATCAGGTCGACAAACATTTATAAAAAAATCGGCGAAACTTTTTCATACACTGGCGTGAAACTCGCGTCACGGCAACAGCTGGGTAAACGCCGACTGCCATTAAACACCAACGAAGAAGAAGCTGTGTAAACACGGTGCTGTCTACGCAAACAGCGTAGCTTTAGCAGTAGAAGCTATCAGGCAAGTGTTCTTTTCAAATAAACTCCTGATGTACAGACCCTATGTGTACTACTGCAGAAGTTTGGTAACATTCCATACAATATTAGTGGGGACATTTACGAGATATACTGTAAGTACCATAGCGCTATAACGAAGCCGTTGGGCTGATCGCCCATCTTGACCACTGCTGACCATCGCTAAAAATGCTTCCGAGGGGGTGTTTGGCTGGAGGTCTTGGTGGAAATTACCTAGGGTCCATTTCACTCCGGACCATCACTTTAAGAGAAGTACTTTTTATTTATTTTTGTTATACCTCAGACTGGTGTAAGAAGTTTTTCATTTTTACTTTATTTAGACAATGTAGACTGGTCTTAAGACAAATGTTTATTTTTTGTATTCCTTAAGAGATTAATAGAAGTGTTAAAAAAAAAAAAATGTTTTTGTTGTGGACTTGTTTAAAGAGAAGTGTTATACTTGTTAATATAACTAATGTTCATGTTCTTGATATATCCTTTAATAAAATCCAGACATTTTTTCTGGAAGTTTTCCAAAAAGTTTTTCAGTATGTTTTTAAAAACCGAGGTTTGAACCGAACCGTGAGTCAAAAACCGAAGTCGAACCGAATCGTGGTTTTGGTGAACCGTTACACCCCTACAAATGATTCATGTATTTGGTTTTAAAGACTTTGAACGATATAACAGTGACTGTAAAGTCAAACAATATTTCCAGGTAAAACAACTGCAGCTACCAGAGTCCCGGTCAGGAGCTGCACCCGCAGCACCACTGAAGTCTATGGGCGATTCATGATCTAAGCCTCTGCTGGTCTTTTCCAGGCAGCTGATTGGATTAGAGGTGATGAGTCGCCAGCATGGGGCCACGTGTGTTTCAGACTAAATCATGTGGCTGCATTTCTAATATGTCTCCAAAGCTGCAGGCGAAGCCAGCGACTTGTTACCTGTTAGCAGCTGTTCCCCCAGAATGACAGGAAGCCAGAGCAACACAGCCCTGGTCACCACACACACACACACACACACACACACACACACTGGGCCGGCCCGGCTGCCAGATGCCACCCAGACACAATAATTGAGAGGAAGAGTGAATGGACACAAGGACAAAGTACAACAAGGGGAGAGGAGTGAAAAGAAGGTGTGGAGGAGAGAAAACATGGTGTTTGTGAAGTCACAGGGGAAGGAAGGAGGGAAGGAGGAGGAGGAAGAGGAGGAGGGGGGATGGAGGGAGGGGAGGGGAGGAGGAGGAGGGGGTGGAGGGAGGGGAGGAGGGATGGAGGGAGGGGAGGAGGGATGGAGGGAGGGAGGGAGGGAGGGGAAAACAATGGAGGGAGAGTCACATGGTATGTGCTGGATGGAGAGAAGGATTTCGGAGCTGGAGGGATGCTGAATTAGAAACGCCAGCAGTGCATCATTATCATCATCATCATCATCATCATCATCATCACTCATGAAGTGGAGGAGAGGACAAATACAGGAGATGCAGGGGAGAGAGAGAGGGAGAGAGACATCTCAAAGGAAGAGAGACGATACGTCATTAAAATAGAGAAGGGAGAGAAAGTAAGCAAGTACTACTACTATGTGGTACCTTAGATAACTGTATGTTTTTTAAGATGGATTTCTATTAAATGATTATTTTAAAATTACTTTGGGAAACAGAGAAGTGACGAGTCAGCAGGAAGCTTCACATATCCATGCACATCTTCTCATCCAATCAACGTGTCCCTCACATGTCATTACCAGGGGAACTCGCCCCGGTGCATCCTCTCCCCCCTCTCTCTCTCTCTCTCTCTCTCTCTCTCTCTCTCTCCTCTCTCTCTCTCTCTCTCCCTTCTCTCTCTCTCTCCCCCCCTCTCTCTCTCTCTCTCTCTCTCTCTCTCTCTCTCTTTGTCTCTCTCTCCTTTACTCTTTGATTTGCAACACTCAGCACTGACATGTCATATTTGTCTCAATTCCAAAGAGAGTAAACACACACACACACAGACACACACACACACAACACACACACACACAAACAGACAGACACACACACACACACACACACACACGTACATTAGCCTGACCATTTAAATGCTGTTTGTGTTGCTCAATTCAGATCTCAGTGGGCAAACTGGGAGCAGCGTCACAGCCAATTCTCTGAATACCCCACTTGTGTGTGTGTGTGTGTGTGTGTGTGTGTGTGTGTGTGTGTGTGTGTGTGTGTGTGTGACTGTTTGCTGATGGAAATGTAACGGTGGGTTCACTTTGCCAGTGAGCCTCTTCATGTCAGTTAAAATGGTGCCAAAGAGACAGACAGGCAGACAGACAGGCAGAGAGGCAGGCAGACTGACTGACTGACTGAATGACTGACTGACTGACAGGCAGACAGACAGGCAGACAGACAGACAGACAGACAGACTGAGTGAAATAGTGACACTGAGCTTTTCACTGTAGATCTTTGACTTAGAGAGAGAGAGCATCAGGAATACTGGAGCAATGAGAGAGGGAGTGCTGCCAATGAATGTCTGCAGCACACACACACACACACACACACACACACACAGACACACACACACACACACACACAGACACACACACAGGGGAAAACACCAAAGTGAGGAGGCATAATTGAGATGTTTGAACATGAGATGGAGGGAATCAGTGCAGATCCTGACAAATAAACAAATCATACACACACACACACACACACAAAGCTACATCGCTCAGCCATTAGCCTCCAAGGAAGCGACAGCAGCTTCATTTACGGAGGCTCCCGGTGATTATTCCCGTGATGCCGGTGGATGTTAAACTCTCAGCTTTTATTAAACAAATTACAACTCACTCCAATGAGAGAATGTCGAGTAATTTCACAAATGTAATGCAACAAACGTTGTTCCTCTTCCATCCCTGCATCCTAGTAAAACAACAACAGTTCTGATTGGCTGTTCCACAGATGAGGTGAAAACCTGCTGAAATGTTCATTTGCAGCTCATTCTGACCTTAATGCTTGGATCGTTGCCATGGTACCCGTGTCCAAATCAGTATTTGAATGCATCAGGGTTGTGTGTGTGTGTGTGTGTGTGTGTGTGTGTGGTGCAGCAGAGGAATTTTACAGACAGTTTTAAAAAAGCCAAATATTTAATACTGGTATCAGAAGAGACGTCTTTTTTTATCGATCATCCTTTTTGGTGAAAAACAATCGAACCATCTTTTATTTTTTCAACCTCCAGTGATCTCCAGCATGTTAGAGATCCATTCCGATTCTGGAAGATTCTTTGTGCCAACATTTGAATACATCCGTCGCTCTACAATAACTGTGCAAGGCCACAGTGGTGGTGTGAATATTAGGATTATTAAATATAGATTTGGCCCTTGGACTTCACTGAAGCTTGGCGACAGGCGTACACAGAGAGCTACAGATTTATTATTCCTGATATTTTTCACAACGTAACCAATTAAATGAATTAACGGGGTTTTAAAACACAGACATTCACGTCCCGATCACCACATCAGAGTCCAGGTTTTACCCAGGATGCCGTTCACCTGGCCGAGCAGCGTCCAGCAGTTAGAGGATGTAAACGTTTGCTCAGAATGAAGCCGTTTGTGAGCTGTGGAGGACTTTAAAGTGTATTTATCCCTGAAGCATAGAGTGTTACGTGTTTGGATGATTAGAAACCGCTATGAACATACTTCCCTTCTATGTCCACCTGTTTGGTTTTTGTCACTCCATTTCACCAATAAAAAGAGAGAAAATATAAGAGTAAGATGTTTCCCCATTTCATCCTCTAATGGGTTAAAGTTCTGGTTCCTGAGCCCCAGACCTGCACTTAGACCCCCCTATCAGATAGCGATGGGGAGAAGGAGAGCAATGAGACGGTGTGTTCGTATGTGACGTTGACAGGTGTTGGAGTTTCAGGGTCATTACCACCATAATCACCCAGTAATGACACACTGGGAGAGGTGGGAGCAAAACACACTCTCTGTGTCTCTCTCTCTCTCTCTCTCTCTCTCTCTCTCAATTCAAAGGGCTTTATTGGCATGAAAGTCTCGGTAAAGCAATGTTGCCAAAGCTTCAAAATACATATCATATGTCCAAATGTTGGACACAGTAAACAGTAATACATATTAACACTGATTTATATGAATTACACAAACACAGTATTTATTCTGTTATATATCTCTTAACTATATGTGTTTACATTCATACACACATATATACATCTAATCTGTGTGTGTGGGATGGACCTGCAGAACTGTGCATGTGATGAGTGGGGTGTTTGTCCCAGCGGGTGAAGCTCTGAGTGGACCTCACACTTCACTAACAACACAATGGCCTGGGTGACACGGCTACTATTTGAAGCCAGATTTGAATTGGAAATTGGAAATGATAATGTCACGCTCGTCGAGCTTTTTCTTTAAGTGAATTCACTGCCATGTTGAAACTCCCTGATGCTGTTATTGTTATACCAAGGTAGGGATCATGCTGTGTCTAATGATGTGATTATTAATTGTAAATTGTTGTTTGTTCTCTTGACACCTGGGGGGTTTCTGAAATATCATGATATTTGTTGTTTCCGGTTACTGCCAGGGCCCAGTGTTGACGGTATCTTTCTACTACTTGTAGCTGTAGCTCTGGTTTGGTAGGAGACAACACAATGGGCCCTAGTTTCGTAGACCAGGCGCAGTCAGCTTTCAGCGCACCTACGCCGCGCTGACGGGGTGTGTCCGCCTGGACTTTGCAAGTTTCGTGCACCGCGCAGGCTCGCGCAGGCACACCTCCCGCCTCGCCCACCGGCGCAAGTGGGAAAGAGGGAGGAGAAGAAGGCGTGAGTGGGAGACGAGCTCCTCTCCTCTCCTTTAATGCGTTAGGGGAGGTTCAGTGCAAGATCCGTCACTTGACAACCCGATGACAGAAGCAGCGCCGCCGCTCCCACCACGCGCATCACGCGCTGTACGTGCGTATCATAATAATAACAATGCTGATATTATAAAAAACAGGAGAGAGAGAGGGAGATGTTTTGGTCCGAGAGGCTGAGTTTCCGTTATGCGTGCCATCCGCCTTTGATCTGACGTCAGATGTGACGGGACAATCTATATAGATATAAATTCACGTGTTGATTCAATTAGTTGCATTAAATAGTGTTTGTTGTGATTATTTATTGTGTTTAAATGTGCCTGGAACTGTGGAAACCTGCCTGTGAGGTCTCGGTGACGTGTGCACACTGCGTGCCGGTCCGCCAAACTTCCACTGCGCCAGCTGTGATTCGCATTGAAAGAATGGACTTTATTTACGCCTTGCGCCGAAAGTAGACCAGGTCGGAGCTGGCGAGCTTTCAGCGCAGTCTCTGCGAG
Source organism: Chelidonichthys spinosus (assembly GCA_029853015.1). Classification (NCBI taxonomy): domain Eukaryota; kingdom Metazoa; phylum Chordata; class Actinopteri; order Perciformes; family Triglidae; genus Chelidonichthys; species Chelidonichthys spinosus. The sequence continues at coordinate 24,299,126 of CM056833.1, forward strand.
GCTTTTTGCCACGAAACTTCCGCTACGCCAAGCTGAATCTGTGACGCCTCCCCCTGCTGCGCCGCCACACCCATCTTGGGGCAGGCGATCCACCAAACTGCCAAACTGACGGTGCGCAAGGCTGCGCGGGTCGAAACTTGCACTGCGCCGCCCTGCGCCGCCCTGCGCTGCCCTGTGCCGCCCTGTGCCGCCCTGCGCTGCCCTGCGCTGCGCCACGAAACTAGGGCCCAAGGTCGTCAGCATATAGTCGGAACTTCAGCTCTCTGTCGAGGAGGGAGAGGCCTGGAGCAGCATTTATCTACGTTCATTTATATATGTTAGATAAAGTTGGACTTAGGCCTGTTCGATTAATCGTTTTTAAATTGCAATCGTGATTATGTAGTTAGGACGATGTTAAAAACGTGAAAATCGTAAAATCGATTTTTTAGTTAGGTTAAAGTTCTGCACTTTATTCATTCATGTTTGTTTAATGGACACCTTAAGATAATGTGAAAGTGAGGTTTTTCTCTTAATCCTAAAGGGATTGTTTTTTTGTTTACAAGAGGTCTACAAGAAGACAACATGGAGCAAAGCCAGATGGCAAAAGTTCATTAATTGTTCTTTATTTTAATCCCTTGAGGGATTTTTTGTTTAATAAGAGCAAGGTTTGAACTCAAATCCCAATGGGGAAGTTATTTTTAAAATGTTCAATAAAAAAGAGCATATTTAAAATAATTCCTTTGCCTTCTGTCATTTCACAAAATAATCGTAAAATCGGCTTTTGAGAGAAGAACATCAGGATTTTATTTTTGGGCAAAATCAAACAGCCCTAGTTGGACTTAGATTGCAGTCCTGCCGAACACCTCATCTCTGAGTGAAGAATGTAGTCTGTCTCCAAGTTTTACAGCACACAAATTTTCAGATACATTGATTTGACCAGATCATAAATTCTTCCCCCTATACCACACTGCAGTAGTATAGCCCTGCATGCCATATAGAGTCCAAGGCTTTATTGAAATCAATCAAAGAGATGGATATCATGTTTGATTGGTGTTTTAATTACATTTTGAAGGGTAAATATATGGTCAGTGGTGCAGTGTTTTGGGAGGAAGCCAGGTTGTCTTTTACTTAGGATGGAGTGTTCGTCAAGGAAATCCAGAATTCTTTTATTCAAAGTACAACAAAACAGTTTGCCTCGGCAACCGAGTGGAGTGGTTCAGGTCATACTTGGCTGGACTACTGCAATGCACTGTATGTGGGGGGTAGTGGGTCCTCCATTGCCTGTCTCCAGATGGTACAAAATGCAGCTGCACGTCTTTTAACTGGCACACGTAAACACGGACACTTTTACCCAATTTTAGCCTCACTCCACTGGCTGCCTATTCCTTTTAGGATCCATTTTAAAATCATTTTATTTGCTTTTAAATCCCTGAATGGTCTTGCCCCGCCCTACCTCTCTGAGCTTCTACACCCTCATACACCCGCCCGGTCTCTCAGGTCAGCTGATCAGCTGCTCCTGAGTGTGCCTAGAACTAAGCGGAAGCTCAGAGGGGACCGTGCCTTTGCTGTGTCGGCTCCTAAATTGTGGAATATTCTGCCTCAGCACATTAAACAGGCCTCTTCTCTGTCTTTTTTTAAATCTCTTCTTAAAACCCATCTCTTCTCCTTGGCCTTTGGCACCCAGTAAGATGTCGACTTGTCTCCTTGTTTTAAATTTCTTATTGTCATTGCTTTTTATTGTGTGGCTTTTATTATTTTTTATTACTTTTACTCATGTTTTATGTCTTTTAATTTATTTTTTGTATTTTTATGTAATTTTGGGCTTTTCTTCTGTACAGCACTTTGGTCAACTTTTGTTGTGTAAAAGTGCTTAACGAATAAAGTTGGATTGGAACCGCTGACACAGATGGCATGATGGTTTGTTGGGTCTGATTTGTCTCCACTCTTATGAATGTGGGAAATCAGCCCTTTGCACCAGATGTGTGGAAACTGACTGCAGGACAATGTTAAACAGCTTCAACGCTGCAGCATTTCAGCATCTCATTTGTGTGTGACAGTAGATGGATGAAGACCCGTTTGGTGAGTTTGAGTTGCGTGCGAGCGACTGTGTGACGAGTCCGGAGGAAAGCGCTTGTGACATGTGCCGTGTTTGGTGGACAGCAGCATGACACACACACACACACACACACACACACACACACAACACACGAACACCTGTCATCATGGCATTAGAGGCTTTTAGCACTTCTTAGCAGAGCAGTTTTCCTTGTCACTGTGACAAGACACACACACACACGGTCTCTCTCTCTCTCTCTCTCTCTCTCTCTCTCTCTCTCTCTGGGGAATTTGCAGTTGGAAAACATTTATAAGGTTTATAAAAGCTCAGTTTTCTGGTTTGAAGATCTGGAACTCTACTTCTGCAGTGAGATCCACATGAGGCAACCACACACACACACACACACACACACACTCACACTGCTCTATTTACAGATGCCCTGACTAACGGGCTGAGTATTGGACGTGCTGATTGATATTCATGGTGGATGATTGAGGCTCCTCATCATCTTTGAAGCAAACGTCTTCTTCTTATTTATTATTTCCACGTCCAGCGGTATGGAGCAGCGCTGTCGTTCATTCGGGCTCTTTTAGCTCCAGGTCTCCACCCACTCCGGGTTAGCTCCTCAATGCTCCGCTGTGTTCCCGGAGTGTGGTGAGCCCGTGTGAGAGCAGAAGCTATCCATGCAGATGATGATTCTGTACATTCATCACTGACAGCGTTAGCATCATCACACTGTCACGTTTTCCATATTTGATGCATTTAAAAGGAATGTGATTGTTTGTGGTTGCAGGTGGTTGATTGATGTCTGCTGCCGTGGTTTACAGCTACGCTGCCGTGTGCTGATCCAACACGGAGGCGTGCTTTGCATATCTCCCATTTGAAAGCAGTTAAACGTCTTTTATCGGCGACGGCTCGTTGCATCCGATGCTCTTTTATGCTTTTCATCATCTCCTTGTCAGCTGTCACAGATTAGAGAGGCGAGGAGGCGGCGAGCGTCTCAGCCAATAAACAGTTTACCGGTGAAACTCGGTGTGGCCGAATCAGGCAGATTTATTCTCGCTCCGTGCCGCGATCTGTTTTCTAATTACAATCCATCAGCCTGTCGGATGTTCGGAGGGAGAAATTCTTACTTTAGCTCTGTTTGGATCGGATTCATCGTGAAGAGTTACGAGTGCGTCAGAAGCCCTGAACAGCAGGTCCGAGCCGGGGACGCCGCTGCGAGGTCGGAGGTCGCTGCGTGTCGGGGGAGTCGGCGCCGCGTGGGCAGAAATGTTTGTCTGTGTGGGAGAATGCTTGTCAGCAATGAGCGATTGTCTTATTGCCCGTTTGTGTGTGTGTGTGTGTGTCTGCGTCTTGTGAGGTTACAATCACACGTTTTTGTGCGTTTTGTAAAACAACGACCGAAGGAACTGTCAAGAGATTATTAAATAATGTGCAATTATGCTGCAATATTTCCACACAACTAAATTCTAAATGAGCTTTTTAACGATGATTTTGTGTTGCTGGGTTTGGTGACACAATGGGACTGTGTGTGTGTGTGTGTGTGCGTGTGTGTGTGTCTGCAGCCTTGAGTGTTTGCACAAAATAGTAATTACTTGGACAGAATAATGTGCGTGGAATGAGCTCTCAATTAGCCGTAATGTATGAATGTATCACGTGTGTGTGTGTGTGTGTGTGTGTGTGTGTGTGTGTATGTGTGTGTGTGTGTGTGTGTGTGTGTGTGTGTGTGTGTGTGTGTGTGTGTGTGTATGTGTGTGTGTGTGTGTATGCGTGTGTGTGTGTGTGTGTGTGTGTGTGTGTGTGTGTGTGTGTGTGTATGCGTGTGAGTGTGTGTGTGTGTGTGTATGCGTGTGTGTGTGTGTGTGCTTTGTTAAGGGTTTGTAGCTCTCATATATCATCTCTGGGCTGACTTTGCTAAAGACAATGCTCTGATGAATCACCTGCACAAAGACACACGCACACACACACACACACACACACAGGGTTGTAATTCAAGGTTATGGTTCAGTAACTGAGTCTTTCCCTGAGTGCATCAGAAGGTGACATTGTTGTGTGTTTTGTGTGTCCATGAGTGTGTGTGTAAGTGTGTGTGCACATTGTGCGTCCTCTGGGCTCCACAATGGTCACATGACACGGAGGGAGAAACCTGTTGCCAGATCTTGGCGTGCATCTCCAGATTTTACAGTGAGCCGTGTTTTTGTTGTTTCCGTCCTGTTGAACACTTCGGAACTGCATTGTCCTTCACACACACACACACACACACACACACACACACACACTCATTGAATAGAAATCCATCATCCCACTTGTTCTCCAGCTAAAATTATCTCCTCGTCATTCTGCCTTTGTTTGACCGACCGCCGTGTGACGCTGGCTTCCTGCTATGGTTTGTTTCTGCTCCGGTTTGTTTCTATTCTGGTTTGTTTCTGCTCCGGTTTGTTATTATTCCGGTTTGTTTCTATTCCGGTTTGTTATTATTCCGGTTTGTTTCTATTCTGGTTTGTTTCTGCTCTGGTTTGTTATTATTCCGGTTTGTTTCTATTCTGGTTTGTTTCTGCTCCGGTTTGTTATTATTCCGGTTTGTTTCTATTCCGGTTTGTTATTATTCCGGTTTGTTTCTATTCTGGTTTGTTTCTGCTCTGGTTTGTTATTATTCCGGTTTGTTTCTATTCTGGTTTGTTTCTGCTCCGGTTTGTTATTATTCCGGTTTGTTTCTATTCTGGTTTGTTTCTGCTCCGGTTTGTTATTATTCCGGTTTGTTTCTATTCCGGTTTGTTATTATTCCGGTTTGTTTCTATTCTGGTTTGTTTCTGCTCTGGTTTGTTTCTATTCCGGTTTGTTATTATTCCGGTTTGTTTCTATTCCGGTTTGTTTCTATTCTGGTTTGTTTCTGCTCTGGTTTGTTTCTATTCCGGTTTGTTTCTATTCTGGTTTGTTTCTGCTCTGGTTTGTTTCTATTCCGGTTTGTTTCTATTCTGGTTTGTTTCTATTCCGGTTTGTTTCTATTCTGGTTTGTTTCTATTCCGGTTTGTTTCTATTCTGGTTTGTTTCTGCTCTGGTTTGTTTCTATTCCGGTTTGTTTCTATTCTGGTTTGTTTCTGCTCTGGTTTGTTTCTATTCCGGTTTGTTTCTATTCTGGTTTGTTTCTGCTCCGGTTTGTTTCTATTCCGGTTTGTTTCTGCTCCGGTTTGTTTCTATTCCGGTTTGTTTCTGCTCCGGTTTGTTATTATTCCGTTTTGTTTCTGCTCTGAGGGGTAATCCATCAAACTCGCTAAGTGCAAAGCCGGGCTAATTTCGATTAGCCTCGCTACCTTTAGCGAGAGTTGCGTTCCATCAATGTGACTTGAGGGACTCTCCGCTAAGTAACCATGGAAATTTATCCGGCCAAACTAGCCTGCTCCGGGGCAGGCTAAACATCAGGCTTTCTTTAGCGGGGGTTTCAGAGAAGTCCGTCTTTCGGAAACAACTGTACCAGCAGAAGGTTCCACCAAGCCTAGTCCTCGTGATTTCGTCACGTGAAAGACCAAAAATGGTCAAAACTACATATATGAAGTACAAACAGACTATATTTTCATCAAGCGTCTAAGAATACAAGCTTGCAATTAAAAAAATATGAATAAATCGATTATTTTGTTTAAGACCGACTGGCCATTTGATTATCCAAAGTCCCCAGTTGGGTGAGTGGTGACGTACCTGCCCTTAAATGTGGGCATCGCAGGTTCACATCCCGGCGAGGATATCTCATGTGTATGTGTTTTTTTCCCCCCCTGTTTAATTGTCTTTCGATCAGAGAATTAGACCAACATTTTACTTTAACTATGATAAATATGTCATACAATTTCCCCAGAACCCAAATATAACTTGCAAAAACATGATAGACATAAAGATGTTATTATTAATAGCATGTTATAGATCCCAATGACAAAGGCATTGCTGCATGCAATTTTCAGCCACATAAATTCCTTTCAGGTGAGTTCATTAATAGGTTCATTGAATGTATTCATTACATTTTTGAGATAAATGTGTTGGTCAATGTAGATGCATTTACTAGGCCTATTTAAAAAAAAGAGAGAAAGAGAGAGAGAGAGAGAGAGAGAGAGAGAGTGTGTGTGTTCCGGCCAAAGAAATACGTTTCACAATGTTCCATAGTCGTGAATTGAACCGTCGCATGCCACGTATAAAGCTGACGCGTTACCTCTACACTATCCTCACATTAGAGAAATCGTAGTCAGTGTTATATTAGAACATGTTACTCTTAACGGTCGTTCCGTATTAAATCGCTCGGCAATTCTTGCCCAAGCAGCCTCGTGATTTTTATTTATCACTACAGTATTCCCTTTTTCGGTTATGATGGGTTTATACTCCTCATAAAGTTCCATCAATAATTTTTGCTCTGGTCTTTTCTGCCATTTTCTCGATGATTCGACATTCCTGGTTCTGGTCTGGCTTCATATCCCGTGAACGTGCGTAACACACGACAACGTTAGCCTCGCTTGAATAAGCCTCAACAAGGCGCGGCTGAAATGCGTTAATGGAACGGGTTTAGCCGCAAGTGGAAGTTGGCGCTAGTTCTAACCAGGCTTAACCAGGTAAGCGCCGCTTTAATTAGCGAGTTTGGTGGAAAACCCCTCTGGTTTGTTTCTGCTCCGGGTTGTTTCTATTCGGGTTTGTTTCTGCTCTGGTTTGTTTCTACTCCTGTTTGTTATTATTCCGGTTTGTTTCTGCTCCGGTTTGTTTCTATTCGGGTTTGTATCTGCTCCGGTTTGTTTCTATTCCGGTTTGTTTCTGCTTCGGTTTGTTTCTATTCCGGTTTGTTTCTATTCCGGTTTGTTTCTGCTCCAGTTAGTTTCTGCTCCAGTTTGTTTCTACTTTGGTTTGTTTCTATTCCGGTTTGTTTCTGCTCCGGTTTGTTTCTATTCCGGTTTGTTTCTGCTCTGGTTTGTTTCTATTCCGGTTTGTTTCTGCTCTGGTTTGTTTCTATTCCGGTTTGTTTCTGCTCCGGTTTGTTTCTATTCCGTTTTTTTTTCTGCTCTGGTTTGTTTCTGCTCTGGTTTGTTTCTATTCGGGTTTGTTTCTGCTCCGGTTTTTTTCTATTCGGGTTTGTTTCTGCTCCGGTTTGTTTCTATTCCGGTTTGTTTCTATTCCGGTTTGTTTCTGCTCCAGTTTGTTTCTGCTCCAGTTTGTTTCTACTTTGGTTTGTTTCTATTCCGGTTTGTTTCTGCTCCGGTTTGTTTCTATTCCGGTTTGTTTCTGCTCTGGTTTGTTTCTGCTCCGGTTTGTTTCTATTCTGGTTTGTTTCTGCTCTGGTTTGTTTCTATTCCGGTTTGTTTCTGCTCCGGTTTGTTATTATTCCGGTTTGTTTCTGCTCCGGTTTGTTTCTGCTCCGGTTTGTTATTATTCCGGTTTGTTTCTGCTCTGGTTTGTTTCTATTCCGGTTTGTTTCTGCTCCGGTTTGTTATTATTCCGGTTTGTTTCTGCTCCGGTTTGTTATTATTCCGGTTTGTTTCTGCTCCGGTTTGTTTCTGCTCCGGTTTGTTTCTATTCCGGTTTGTTTCTACTCCGGTTTGTTATTATTACGGTTTGTTTCTGCTCCGGTCTGTTATTATTCCGGTTTGTTTCTGCTCCGGTTTGTTATTATTCCGGTTTGTTATTATTCCGGTTTGTTTCTGCTCCGGTTTGTTTCTGCTCCGGTTTGTTATTATTCCGGTTTGTTTCTGCTCTGGTTTGTTTCTATTCCGGTTTGTTTCTGCTCCGGTTTGTTATTATTCCGGTTTGTTTCTGCTCCGGTTTGTTATTATTCCGGTTTGTTTCTGCTCCGGTTTGTTTCTGCTCCGGTTTGTTTCTATTCCGGTTTGTTTCTACTCCGGTTTGTTATTATTACGGTTTGTTTCTGCTCCGGTCTGTTATTATTCCGGTTTGTTTCTACTCCGGTTTGTTATTATTCCGGTTTGTTATTATTCCGGTTTGTTTCTGCTCCGGTTTGTTATTATTCCGGTTTGTTTCTGCTCTGGTTTGTTTCTGCTCCAGTTTGTTATTATTCCGGTTTGTTTCTTCTCCAGTTTGTTTCTATTCCGGTTTGTTTCTGCTCCGGTTTGTTATTATTCCGGTTTGTTTCTGCTCCGGTTTGTTTCTACTCCGGTTTGTTATTATTCCGGTTTGTTTCTGCTCTGGTTTGTTTCTGCTCCAGTTTGTTATTATTCCGGTTTGTTTCTGCTCCGGTTTGTTATTATTCCGGTTTGTTTCTGCTCTGGTTTGTTTCTGCTCCAGTTTGTTATTATTCCGGTTTGTTTCTGCTCCGGTTTGTTATTATTCCGGTTTGTTTCTACTCCGGTTTGTTATTATTCCGGTTTGTTTCTGCTCCGGTTTATTATTATTCCGGTTTGTTTCTGCTCCGGTTTGTTATTATTCCGGTTTGTTTCTGCTCCGGTTTGTTTCTACTCCGGTTTGTTATTATTCCGGTTTGTTTCTGCTCCGGTTTGTTATTATTCCGGTTTGTTTCTGCTCCGGTTTGTTATTATTCCGGTTTGTTTCTGCTGCGGTTTATTTCTATTTTGGTTTGTTTACACCCTCATGCACGCTTACGTCAGAAACCAAGCCGGTCTGATCACAACAATAAGGTGAAAAAAGCATTTCAACAATCACACCATTATCAAAATAGTTGGCGATTATTTTGATTATTGAGGTTGAGGATCGATCTTGGATCATTTGACGCCGCAACGAAAAATACCAAACACTGAGATTATTTTTGGCTCCAAATAGGAAAAATGTTAAATCTAAATAATGAAAAAAGGTTCTCGGCGGATTTAACGTCCAAATGTTTTGTGATCAGATTCAGATTGTTGGCTTCTTTTCCTGGTGGGTAAATGTGTTTGGCTCCTCGTCTACCAACACAAATCAAACGGAGAGCAAGGTTCGTGTTTTACGTAAGTGAGGAAACGTGAGAGTGACGTTAACGTCAGTGAGACAAAGAGACGGAGGAGGGGGGCAGCGGGAAACGTCACATGTCTGATGCCTTTTAAAGAGAACATCACTGCCGCCCTGCGAGCCTTCAGCGTCCGCCGTGATGACAGCGAGGGCGAGCGAGGCAGAGTGGAATGTCATCTCGGAGAGAGAGAGAGAGGTCGAGGCTGCGACACAACTACTGTTAACAACGTAATCACATCAGAGTCTGGCAGGCGGCCCGGTCTAAACCCAAAACCACACACACAGGAGGGCCGAGTCCTGCTGGTCTGCCTGGTCCTGAATCTGTACAGCCATACGGTCTAGGACCTGGTTCAGGGGGTTCAGGGGGTTCTCCGGCTCCTCCTTTCTTGCTAGTTTGTTTCCAAGCCGAAGCTGGACTAATGTTGGAAAACTTAACTGTATCCACATTCATGTCAAAGAAGAAGAATCCAGTGTAAATGGTCTCCAGCACCACTGGCTTCATCATAGTAATAATAATAATACTAATAATAATACTTTATATAGTGATTTTTATTTTTATAGTTTCAAGCAACTGGGAGCTTTACCCAGCATGCCGTTCAGTACACAGCGTGTACAGAACACACCTCTCATAAATATGTCCCTTAGATATAATCAGCTGGATTTCTCTGATAGTGTGCTTCAGTGACACATTTGGCCCGTTGGGCCCCTGAGGGCCCGGAGCCCATTCCATTTGTCTTGGTAGTCCCTCTGTTGTTGAGGAGGTGAGCCGGCTCGTTGACGTCTTTACCGATGAGATAATAAGCGTTCTTTTATTGAGACGTCTCAGCTCGGATCAACGAGGACGCCTTTCTTCATCCCCACATTAAACATCTGCTCTCCTCATCTCTCTTTGACAAACAACAATCCATTCCTCTCTTTCCAAAACCAGAAGAAATGGCCGTTCTCTGGTAAACGTGCGTTTCATAAGCAGCTCAGTGTTCACAATGATTCTGTAGCGTTTTATGTGTTTCTGAGTGGATTCATGCAGGAGGCTCACTGATTGGATGCTGACCAGATGTGGGCTTTGATCTGATGCAACACACATGTAGGTAGTGTGTGTGTGTGTGTGTGTGTGTGTGTGTGTATTGTAGTCCATAGGTTGAGATGTAATCCCTCAGAGCACTGAGGTTTATGAAGCACGCCATCTGGGATTAAAGGTGGCACTTGCAGTACAATCCAGCATCATCACCGGACTCTGGGACCAGGTCGGACTGTGGGACCAGGTCGGACTGTGGGACCAGGTCAGACTGTGGGACCAGGTCGGACTCTGGGACCAGGTCAGACTCTGGGACCAGGTCGGACTGTGGGACCAGGTCAGACTGTGGGACCAGGTCGGACTCTGGGACCAGGTCGGACTCCGGGACCAGGTCGGACTGTGGGACCAGGTCAGACTGTGGGACCAGGTCGGACTCTGGGACCAGGTCAGACTCTGGGACCAGGTTGGACTCTGGGACCAGGTCGGACTGTGGGACCAGGTCGGACTCTGGGACCAGGTCAGACTCCGGGACCAGGTCGGACTCCGGGACCAGGTCGGACTGTGGGACCAGGTCGGACTCCGGGACCAGGTCGGACTCTGGGACCAGGTCGGACTGTGGGACCAGGTCGGACTCTGGGACCAGGTCGGACTGTGGGACCAGGTCGGACTCTGGGACCAGGTCGGACTCTGGGACCAGGTCGGACTGTGGGACCAGGTCGGACTCTGGGACCAGGTCAGACTCTGGGACCAGGTTGGACTCCGGGACCAGGTCGGACTGTGGGACCAGGTCGGACTCCGGGACCAGGTCGGACTCTGGGACCAGGTCGGACTGTGGGACCAGGTCGGACTCTGGGACCAGGTCAGACTCTGGGACCAGGTTGGACTGTGGAACCAGGTCGGACTCTGGGACCAGGTTGGACTCTGGGACCAGATCTTGGACGTCTCTGCACCACGTAGTGGTTCAGGTCCAGCAGACACGTTAGTGTTTATATAACGTATGAATTACACGCATGGACTGAGAATACAATCTACACAAATGTACAGCCGGCGTGTGTGTGTGTGTGTGTGTGTGTGTGTGTGTGTGTGTGTGTACGTATACATAATGTATGAAGGATGTTCACTGGGTCCAGATCCACGCTGGAAACATTGTGCAGAACCCAGTGAACCCTGCGAGGCTTCTCGTCTCTTTGTTTACAGAACGGGTCCAGTAGGTCTTCCTCATCACGGCGATGCGATGGAAGCGATGATCAGGCGTTCATGCATCCGTGTGTGTTTAAGCCTGGACGTGTGTTCCCCAGAGGCCTGCAGGCCATGGAGCGCACATAAATACGGATGTCAACCAGTTCAGAGGTCACCTACTCAGCTGGGCATGCAGGACTAGAAGGGGGACCCGGTCCCGGTCTGAAACCAGCTGCTCCTCCAGCCCCGGCCTGTTAACAAGCCCCTCCCCCTCACACACTTTGACTGCTAACGAGACTTCTGAGTATGAGAGCTGAGTATTTTCCAATGCAAAAGCATTTTCTCACTAATAATCAATAACTGGAGGATGTGCTGGTGGATCACTTTGGAGGGATCGATGACTCACTGAGCAGGCGACTGATCACATTAACCACGCCGTTTGTTTATCTATTCCTCAGTCTAATGATCATGTGACTTCATCTTTGAACAAATGAATGAGTTCAGTAAAGAGACTGAACAGGAAGCTGTCAGACAAACAGAACCATGACTCAGCGGTTTGAGAGTGAAATCATTTGACTGTTGTTTTCAACAGCTCTGCTCATTGGCTGCAGGACTAATGACATCACATCATTGTTATGAATACCAGTTAGTGTCAGTAGTGTGGCGCCCACGCTGCAGTAGTACTACTAAGTACTTCTTCCACCACCGGCATGTAATATTATTAAAAAGGTTTCCTTTACAAGCGTATTTCATAATGTGTGACATAGGTTGACTTTCCACACGTCCGTCCCTGTTTGGAACAATACAAATATAATAATAATAGTCCAATGAAACGGCCCCCTGGAGCCAGAACACAGCCGAGTCAGCCTGTGTGTGTGTGTGTGTTCTCTCTCTCTCTCTCTCTCAATGTTCCTGCACCAACTCTTCATCCTTGAAAACTTCTTTTGCTCTTTGGTCACAGATGCAAACTTGGCTGGAATACACACAATAACACTGTCCCAGATACACACACACACACACACACACACACACACACACACACTGCTGCACAGTGTATTCTGGCCTATTTCTCAAAATAATGGGATCTGCAGTGTGTGTGTGTGTGTGTGTGTGTGTGTGTGTACTTGTCTGATGTCCTTTGAAGTCCGCTGACATTTTGTTGAGATATACATAATTATGCACACACACTCATGCACGTGTGTGTGTGTGTGTGTGTGTGTGTGTGTGTGTGTCGGCCGGTTTCATGGGGCTGCAGATCAAAGACGTTTGTGTCTCTGTGGTCGAGCGTCTTCTTCATTCTCCAACTCGTTTCTTTTTGTTTCCAAGTGAAGAGAAATGATTTTGGGCGAACTCGTCCGTCCGTCCGTCCTCCCGTCCGTCCGTCCGTCCTCCCGTCCGTCCGTCCTCCCGTCCGTCCTCCCGTCCGTCCGTCCTCCCGTCCGTCCGTCCGTCCGTCCTCATGTCAAAGATGTCAGACATCACTTACAACCGACTGGAGCTCTTCATCTACAGATCACGATGTCGGTTGTTCTGGAGAGAGATTCTTCTAGAACTAGAAAGACTTTCTGCATCTTCACAGGGAAATAGAAATGCTGCATCATCGTGTTTTCATATCGATAGTTAAGAAGATGGGATTTTAAACCAGTGTATTTCCACCATAAAGTCAGGTAGCGCTTTATTGGTTCCACACATCAGTGTTGCATCTCCTGCTATCACATGTCCGTGGCAGCCAATCAGAATGGAGAGCTTCCTGGTCTGAGTGGCGTTGAACCCGTCAAACACACGCATCCTTCCCCCTTCCTTCAGCAGACACCTTTAAAACACATATGTGTGTACCACCGTCGTTCAGCTCTTCTTCTTCCCCTCCACCATCTGCTCGGGCGGCCCGTGGAACCGCCACGTTCCCCCCCCACGCAGCTCAGTGGACTTACCCGTGTGGAACAAATAACAGTATTATTCTGAGTGGATTACACGCAGGAACCCCGACCACCTGTTTCATGAAATCAAAGTGGCATAAATCCCAAATGAAGTGAAAGATGAAAGTTTCTTTCACGGCGGGAGATTAAGGCTGTGTTGACTTAGCAGGGAACTAAACCAAAAACACTTAGCAGCTGTCAGGTCGGTGTGCGGCGTCGCTGCTCCAAAGAAGAAGGGCGTGTCTGTCAGGGCAACCTGCTCACAGCCGGGACTGCCCGTCACTTCTAAAGGTGCTGCTCTGAGTCATCCCCAAGCCTTATATGAGTAAATGAGTCTGCAGGAATGTGAAGATCCGTGCTGAGTCACTCTCAACCATATATATTTATATATATATATATATATTTACCTTCAGCCAGGCTGCTGATACGGCGGTCGAGGTTCCATATCTCCAACCCGGACTGACACTGTTTGTGTCTCTTTGGCACAGAGTTGCTGATTGCAGCGTGTACGTGAGCGTTTTAATTTGAAAAGCCGTCTTCCTGCCGTGGCTCCACAGCGACGGTGACATCAACACCAACATATGCTCCAACGATCCGGCAGATATTCACGTCTGTGTGAAAAGCGGGGGAGCTAATTAAAGGAGATACCCGGGGATTTACAGTGTCTTGTGATTCTGCTGAGTGGGAGGTTATTGTTCCAAAGCTGTGAATATGAATCAGAGAATGAGTTTTTTTTTTTTTTTTTTATATATAAACAGCCGTCTCAGCACTTGGCCAAGAAACTGTTGAGTCACTGTTATTGATCAACAATTCACGGCTCTGTCCCAGATTACTGTGGTCAGTCCGGGTTAACCTGCATCCCTGTCTGCCTGGAGAAAACATAGTGCAGGGTGTGTGTGTGTGTGTGTGTGTGTTGCATGAGCATAAGGATGAAATGGATCCAGATCAATGGGTCTGACTGGTTTATTCCAGCAGTACAACATCCCTCTGTTGCTTCTAGCACCAATTAGCCAGCATCGTATATATATATATATATATATATATATATATATATATATATATATATATATATGATATACAGTAGTATGTACAGTATATGTCAGTACAAACCAGATGTTGTGGTTTCCACCGATGACTCAGCAGTTACTTAGCAACACTCCGGGTTATGTTACTACCACGCTGCCACCAGATTTTAAAAGCTGAACTCCCTGATACCTTCAACCCGCCTGTAACGAGGAGGGAGTCGGCACAAAAAAACCCAACACCGGACCACCATGTTGAAAAACAACATGTTGGTCCGGTGGTTTTTCAGGCGGTGGTCACCATGCAACGCTGGAAGCAGCAGCGTGGCCCTCGATGTGTCCTCCTGCTGCCTCCGTCAGTGAAAGGAGCTTAAGTGGAGCTCCGTCTCCGGCTATGGGATTGTAGAGGAATCTGGAGAGTGCAACTTTAGTGTGTGTGTCAGTGCTGAGTGTGCATCTTGGTGGGAGTGAACTTTTAAACACTTTCTTCTCAGCCTCCGAGTTTGTCGGTGACCTCAGGAAGAGGAGAGTCCCGGGTTCTGGTGTCAGACCTGCTGGTGATGTTCAGTATCTGAGGGGGCGTGTCCGTGTTAGAGTCTGATTATTGGCCGATATGACCGTTATTTTTACTCCATAATATTGGAGCCCTGTTCAGGTGAACCCACAGTCTGCTGGGATCAGCTCCAGCCCCCCGACCCTGAAGACGAGCCTCGGCGATGGGTGGATAGGATACTGGGATGGGCGTCGGCCACATATCGGTCCACGCCGCTTTGACTCTCCAGCTGGCCGATAATCGCTCGCCATTGTTTCTCATCTGGACTATAATGTAGGATTATGTGCTTAAAGGGCCACTGACAGCTCCCAGATTATGTGTCTGCTAGCGGACCAGAGACCAGGATCACATATACGTCCACCACAAAGCCTACAGACTGGCCTACATACTTGTCATAATGTATACAAAGTGTAATACAATGTCATGTTTTAATTTCAGTGAAAACATCATCAGTAACTGAGTGCGGCTGGGTGTTCAGCTCTCAGTAATCCATGAGGAGCTCGTAGTTCCACCACACCGTGAGTCGGAGCTCCATGTACAGCGTTCATGTGTTTCTCCAGCTGAAAGCAGCTGCTGTCAGCGGACACGTGTCTGTCTGCTCTCTCTGCACGCTGGTGTGTGATATCAGGGTTCGCTTACAGCCACAGAAACAAAGGGGCTTCAGTCCAGGAAGCAGGAACAGAGAACGTTTCTTCAGGATGAATGTGAGAATAAAGAGACTCAGACTCTTTCCTGCAGTATGAACAACACGGGGGGGGGGGGGGGGTCTCCCTCCAGCACTCTGGCTTCTACCAACATGGAGATCTGAGGGATGATGGGAAGGGGAGGGAGGAGACAGGAGAGGTCTGTTAGTCCAGAGCCCTCCGGTAGTCCAGAGCCCTCCGGTAGTCCAGAACCCTCCGGTAGTCCAGACCCCTCTGTTAGTCCAGTCCCGTCTGTTAGTCCAGACCCCTCCGTTAGTCCAGAGCCCTCCGCTCGTCCAGACCCCTCTGTTAGTCCAGTCCCCTCCGCTAGTCCAGACCCCTCCGGTAGTCCAGAGCCCTCCGGTAGTCCAGAACCCTCCATTAGTCCAGAACCCTCTGTTAGTCCAGACCCCTCCGTTAGTCCAGACCCCTCCATTAGTCCAGTCCCCTCCGTTAGTCCAGACCCCTCCGTTAGTCCAGACCCCTCCATTAGTCCAGAACCCTCTGTTAGTCCAGACCCCTGTGATACTCCAGACCCCTCTCTTAGTCCCGGGTCAGAGGTCTACCGTCCTGTGCAGCAGACTTGTTTAGACCACAGTGAAACAGATAATAACTCTGGAGTTGTTGGAAATGTTTCTGATGTAAGTGTGTAGAATCTAAACGTGGATCCTGGTTGTTAACTCCGGCTGTGCAGAAACACCCCGTTTAATGGGAGTAAGTACACACAACAACGGGAGAAGCTTGGAGATCTGGCTACTTTGGTGAGACATCATCTCTAAGTTCTGATATGTTGGACCCCGAGCATGAATTCTAACCACATTGGTGATCCTGATGTGTCGCCTAGCAACAGCACTGTTAGGTGGTCTTGGTGAACCGCGGTGGTTCTGGAACCAGTTGTTAGACGCGGCCCTGGTAACGTTCTGCTGGACCAACCCTCTAATTAGTTTAGCATTGAAAGACGGACCGTTGTAATTTGGCTCTGCAGTCATCGTTGTGTAAGTTATGTAGGTGGTCTCTGTAGTAGATCAGCAGGTCTGTGGTGGTTCAGAGAGACTGGGTGAGTCTGGATCTGCAAAGATAAGAGCCGTGAGATACGCTGAGTCAGCGTGATCTTTGTTGGAGAATATTAACACAAACTGAACAAAAAAAGTTAGGAAAACAATAAGCAACTTTATGGTGATAATAAATTGGTGGCTTCTGTGCCAAGAGCAGTAAAACTGCAAATGCCTTCAGCCAACAACGGCACTTCAAACAAATTATGCAAATTGTGCTCCGTCAAATGTTCTTTCAATTAGTTGGATGGAGACAAAAACAACTTGGCTTTTATGCGAAGCACCGAGCAGCGGCTGCCGGATCTTCAGAGGAATCACGCAGCCAACAAGAATGAAATAGTTTCATTTCACAGAAACAGTCAGATATGCCAAACTCCTAACGTTATACGGACTGTTGCACTGCGCTGATTGCATCTGAACGACCAGCTGAGTGGAAACGTCAGCAGACGGGATTAATTATGCAAAAACAATCAAGGAACGGTGTGACATTTGTTGACTCAACCTGGTTAAAATATCTTGGGTGATTATGTTTCTGCATGTTTGAACGTTTGTTCGATGCTTCTCTTCTTCTTCATCACATCTCTGCCAATATTGAAGATGCACATAAATAATGTAAATCATAGAGAAAAACACTGAGTTACGGGTTTTTTAACTACTACCAGGATTGGAAGTGAATCTTGAATCTTGACTGGATCCAAAGCAGAAATGAAGAGAACGTTTGTGTTGTGTTCTTCCTCCGGCCGACTAGCTGTTTGTACCTCGGTTCCACTGGAGCGTTAAATTCCACGGCAGCACGGATCACGAGCTCTGCCTGCCGTATTTACATTTATCTCATCTCGGCACAACGGCTACCCTCGCTGTTTATTCTGCTGCGCTGTTTATTCTAGCTCCTGTTCCGTTGAAGGGAAAATGGACACAAATACAAAGTCAGACGAGCCTTTAAAGAGCTATTGGATATGAACCTGGACTGGGCAATGCATCGCCGCTGTATCCACGGTGATAGGAGAGGATCTACATTGATTCATCGTTTTAAAACGAAGACGGTCCCATCTTTAGTTGTGTACCAATCGTTAGCGATCACAAGACCCCCTCTGCTAAAGGCCGACCCACCACAGGCTGATCAAACCTAGGGGTGTGTCCTGAACACCTCGGGACCCAGTCGGGGTCTTTCAGCGTTCTGCAGTCCTTGGACTCTGAGCTTGTTGAGGGTGGATGTTGTGATAAAGCCTCCCAAAGAAGGACTAGAGGAGGACTCCCACATACCTGTTCCCCTTCTGGGATTTATGGTGTCCCTGGAACTGCAGACCCACTTTGCATCCAGAGAAGATGAGCTGAGGGAAGCTGGTGAAGGAAGGACATCGTAGCTGATTCGGATCTCCAGAGCTCATCCAGCTGGTGGAGGATTTGAAATACATGAAAGTAATTCTTTTCAAGACATTTGTCTCTCTTTTCTGACAGAATTGCAATCGTCATCATCGTCATCATCATCATCATCATCATCAATAGTCCAAAGCCTAAAGAAACATAAATATGTCATGGATATTATGATAAAGCACCAAACCCTCTAATATCGATCTCAGGCTATTTGGTCAAAGATATGGTGCTGTTTGATGTTTTCCGTCTAACCATTGCTCATATTTCTCAATATGATCCCAATATATCCACCAGATGGATATTTCCTGATGTTCTGTGTTCACAAAGCTCAGCTTTTTCAATCACACCTAATCCACTGTTTGCAATATTTTACACTCGTACAAAAACACCGCCTTGACATTGCTCCTGATTTCTATTTATGAGCTTTGAAATGAATAGATGGCACAGCCATTAATCCCCTCTATATGGTCCCGGATAGAACAGGAAGCTTAAGCTGTGAGTCTGCAGTGCAGTTGTACACAGGCGGACATTTACACACACACACACACACACACACACACACACACACACACACACAGACACTTTTCTCCTCCTGCTTACTGACCTGTTTCAATAATTCAGAAGAGTGACTTGCTTGCCGGCTGGCAATGGGCTCTATCTATGGACTCAGTCAACCCTTACACACAAACACCCCCCCCCCCCCCACACACACACACACACACACACACACACACGTGTAGTGTGTGTTACTCTCGGCAGTTGTACGTCTACACGCAGCAGAACGAGCTGGTGAGTCCATGTGGCTGCGCCTGGCGTCGGCATCCTGTACTGCCATGTTCAAACACAGGAGCTAATGGTATCAGCTAATGGCAGCTAATGGACGGTGGCTTGAGTGAGATATGCATTATATATAATATACTTATTATATTGCACGCGTGTAGCTCCACGTGTGCAGGTCCAACAGGTTTTA
The DNA here is from genome assembly GCA_029853015.1 of Chelidonichthys spinosus. NCBI lineage: Eukaryota > Metazoa > Chordata > Actinopteri > Perciformes > Triglidae > Chelidonichthys > Chelidonichthys spinosus. The sequence goes on from CM056833.1 coordinate 24,317,852, forward strand.
CCGTGTTAATGACTGGAATGAAAAATCAAAGTGGTTTCCACACAAACACCGGGGCATCTGGGTAAGATGATACATACGTATGTTGTACGTAGGGATGCTCTCGGCAGGGCAAACTAACGATCCCGCTCCCGACTCGTTCCAGCAGCACTTTCCTCCAAAGAGATTCTCTAAAAGTGCTTTTTTTATTCCAGCGCCATCGAGATATTTGCTCTTCTTCCAGTGAAGAGATGCTCCCGGCTCTGATAAACTAGTGCAGCTCTCTGTGTCGACGCTCACACACCTAAGCCACGCCCCTAGCTGCCAGCAGCTCCTCACTGGATGCTGATTGGTTGGTGCTCTGGCTCCCAAATGCATAAATGACACACATTGTCTTACTGTTATTCTTTTTCTAAATAAAGATGTGACATGTGGTTGCCATTGGACGACACCTTTGATGATCATTTCTATTTATAATCCGCCGACCAATTAGAGCAGAACATATCATATCTGTAGCCGCGCCGATGACGCTCTCCTCGCTTGGAGGTTAACAGCTCCGATCCAGAAGAGCTGAAATGTACCGCACCGATTCAGAGAGATGGTTTCCTCCGTCGTCTGCAGCACAGACAGACGTGTTTACAGGCTCCGGATTACAGGTGGGCCGCGGCCCGGTCGGCTAACGCCAGCTGACCCGGGGCCATGAAGATCCTATTAGGGACTCCCCTGGAAACACTCTAACAGTGCATTTTGTGAGGAATGTTCTGAAACACTTGCATGTGTGCTGCGTTCCTCACGGATTACTGGAATATTTCAGACTCAAGCAGAAAGGAATGTCTATAGAATTTAGCTCCGCGTCACTTTGGTGAAATATGTGCTTGTGTTCTTTACAACCCGGTGGAATTTAACAGACATGCCCGAAATAAATAAATAAAATAAAAAATAAAAATAAAAAATATGGTCTCGTGATGATGGTTTGGCTACAGACTTCTGTTTGACTGCATGAGTGTGAAGGCTGTGAGAGTTCATGCTGTGAAAACACTGCAGCCAAAGCTAATATATGTTTGTTCACCGCTGTACTGGCTCCTTAGCTACGTGTTGTTCTAAACTTTGACTTCGCTTCGTCGTCCCTGAGCTGTCTTTTATCTGATCTGAGATCAGAGACTCGATGACTTTTAGATGTGGGTTTGTGTCTTCACATAGCCTCCACAGCAATCTAAAAAAACAGCTTCTGCTGCGTCGGCCAACCTGTGGTTCGTCGTGTTGGGGATTCTGTCAGGGTCATATTCAGGGCGGGGCATCGTAGAAAACCTCACAGATAAACTTTGGCAGGAAACAGACCATTACTTATTAAGTGAATGAGACATTTGGTGAGTTGTGCTGTTTGGCTGCATGTAAAAGGAAACGAGAGTCGGGTTGTTAAGTATAATTGTAGAAGTAGGTCAGGACCATCGAGAGAACGGAAAGCACAGGGAGGGCGTGGCATAACTGTAGGTGGACTCACAGACCGATCATCTGACCTGGGGCCAGTTCCACTGGGAACATGTGGCCCTGTGAAGGAGGGTATTTGACTGTATGCTTGGTTCTACGTGTCATCAGCAGACCATCAGTGTTCTCCGTGTTTCCAAGGTCACTTCAGAGATCTGTGCAACGTTTCAAAGTCAACCAGGATGACTTGTAGCGGCACCAAGTCAGAGACCGTTAAACAACGTTGGTGTCGGCTGATGAATAGTGCTGAGTCATGCCTGGGATCGCAGTCCGACGGGCAGTTTAAGGGAGGGACATATTCTGTATGTGACAAAATGGAGTGCTTGTGTTTGTGCTGCTTTGTGCAGATTTCATTATTGGCTGATAGCTGTGTGTGTGTGTGTGTGTGTGTGTGTGTGTGTGTGTGTGTGTGTGTGTGTGAGATCTTGCTGAAACCAGACACCAGCACATTATTGATGTGAGAGCCATCTCTAACTCAGCATCTATCTTTATCTCCTCCGTCTTTCTCTTTTTCCCTTTACATCCATCCCCCCCCCCCCCCCCCCCCCCCCGTTGACTTCCCCGTGCCCCCTCTTCATTTAGTTTTCGGCCCTGTCCTGCTCACCCTCCCTTCCACCTTACTCTTTGCCCTCATTCTTTCCCTCCTTGCTTCATTTTGCCCCCCCCCCCCCCCCCTGCTGGCTCAGCTGGTATAGAAGCTGCCTTTGTTTCAGCTGTGTCCTCTATCCTTTGAAGGAGAAAAGCTGAAAAAATGAGAGGGAGGGAGGGATAGAGGGAGGGAGGGAGGACGTGAAGCCCTGCCGGGGTGGGAAAGGAGGCAAATACAAACGGGGATGAACATGGGATAAAAAGAGGAGGTGGGTGGGCGGATGAAAGAAACGGGGAAGGGAAGAGGGGAGAAGGATGAAGGAAGGAAGGAGGGAAGGAAGAGGGATGGATGGATCTGTGGATCAATGGGACGGCTTGTTCAGATCATTGCAGCATATGAGGCCTGTGTTGGGGGGGGGGGCGTCTATAAGACATGTGCTCTGAACGCGGCACACCTCCACACGGCTCAACGCTGCACCGTCCTCCTCCTCGCTTTGAAAAGCAACCAAGCGCTTTATTAATAATTAACACAGGAGAACCCTGAACACCTCCACTTTGCTGTAGGCCAAGTAAGGAGACCAACAAGTCAGACACACGGCTGGGTCGACACAAAGCCACCGTTCACTTGTTGCTTTCTCACTGCCATGTTGAAGACACACCTTTTCTTTGTTTCCTGTTCTATAGTGAGCGGCAGGAAGACGGACCTTCCCTCCATCATGCTGTAACCGTGGTAACATGTGAAACCTGAAGCGGAGTTTTAACAGCGTTTACATCTCTGAAGGTGAGACTCTTTTTCCTGTTTGACTGACTCGTGTGGAGGAACACCGCTTTGATGGGGGGGGGGGGGACAAGGTGTCTGATGGGACGTTATTGCTCTCATCAAGAGAAGCTTTCAGCGAGACAATGGATTTTACTAAATGTGGAGTTATTCCTTCAAAAAGTGTGTTCCTCTTGGGGTGGGAGTCGCCCACACAGAGATGTGATGGAGGAGAACCAGGATGTGGTGCTGCTCAGCACTCAGAGTCTCAGTAGTCCAGAAGGTGGTCTGATGTGGGTCCGAGGCTTTGGATCTGGATGCCAGGTCCCTTGGTTTGGCCTTGTGGTGGAAACGGGGGTCTGGTTGGTGTTCCTGCTGTGGAAAGCTGATCGTTATTGGTCATTGTTAGTGGACGAGCCGGGTTCTGGCCTGAAACCGGTCCGGCCCAGTCTCGTGTTGTGGGACCCTGTTGGTGGAAATCCAAGTTTGTTTCTTCATTAAGAAATCTCAACATGTGTTTCACGTTCACCCACATGTTTCCTTCCAGCCTTCCTTTCCTCATCATTTCTTCCCACGAAAGCTTCATCTGTAAGCAATCCACCTCTGACCCCCCCGGGACTCTGCTGCTCATCTGTTCTCTCTTCACTCCTCTGCCTCCCTTTCCCTCCAGCTGTTAGATCCACTCCTATAACCTCCATACGCCCCTCTGGGACCTGGCTAACTGCTGGACTGCCAGGAAGAGGCAAACAGGGAGGGGGGATCGACCTATCCATCCATCCATCCATCCATCCATCTATCCATCCATCCATCCATCCATTCATCCACCCATCCATCCATCCATCCATCCATTCATCCACCTATCCATCCATCATCCATTCATCCATCCATCTATCCATCCATCCATCCATCCATTCATCCACCTATCCATCCATCCATCCATCCATCCATCCATCCATCCATCTATCCATCCATCCATCCATCCATTCATCCACCCATCCATCCATTCATCTATTCATCCATCATCCATCCATCCTTTCATCTATCCATGCATCCATTCATCCATTCATCCATCCACTCATCCATTCATCCATCCATCCACCCACCCATCCATCCATTCATCCATCCATCCATCCATCCATCTATGCATCCATTCATTCATCCATCCATCCATTCATCCATCCATCCATCCATCTATGCATCCATTCATTCATCCATCCATCCATTCATCCATCCATCCATCCGTCCATCCACCCATCCATCCATTCATCCACCCATCCATCCATGCATCCATCCGTCCATTGTTCCATCATCCATCCATCCACCCATCCATCCATGCATCCATCCGTCCATCCACCCATCATCCGTCCATCCACCCATCCATCCATCATTCATCCCACCCATCCATCCATTCATCCATCCTCCATGTCCATCATCCATCCATCCACCCATCCATCCATGCATCCATCCGTCCATCCACCCATCATCCGTCCATCCACCCATCCATCCATTCATCCACCCATCCATCCATTCATCCACCCACCCATCCATCCATCATCCATCCATCCACCCATCATCCATCCATCCATCCATCCGTCCATCCACCCATCATCCATCCATCCATCCATCCGTCCATCCACCCATCATCCCTCCATCCATCCATCCACCCATCATCCATCCATCCATCCATCCCATCATCCATCATCCATCCTCATCACATCCATCCGTCCATCCACCCATCATCCCTCCATCCATCCATCCACCCATCATCCATCCATCCGTCCATCCATCCATTCATCCATCCACCCATCCATCCATTCATCCACCCACCCACCCATCCATCATCCATCCATCCATCCATTCATTCATCCATCCATCATCCATCTATCCATCCATCATCCATCCATCCATCCATTCATTCATCTATCCATCCATCCATTCATCCATCCATCATCCATCTATCCATCCATCATCCATCCATCCATCCATTCATTCATCTATCCATCCATCCATTCATCCATCCATCATCCATCTATCCATCCATCATCCATCCATCCCAGTTGTATTCTGGTTAGAATGTATTTGGTTCTATCTCGTAGACTGTGTATTGAGAGAGATGCAGGATGAGTCTACGTTTGTGTGTTCTGAGCTTCACATCGGTAACGAGCCTCAGGCTCCCCGCTGTCCTCCTGACCCAACAAACTTATGTATGTTTGCATAGAAGGAGTGTTTGCTGAGATATATTCATAGCTCTCACAGCGTCCATGGGGTGTGTGTGTGTGTGTGTTTGAAGTTTTTGACTGAATCTTCATCATTGTTCCTCATCGTCTACTTTTTTAATCGTGATGAGCGATCGCCGAGCAGTTTTTTTAAATTATCCCGGTAATTTGTGTGCGTGAGAAACACTAGATGTGGCGTGTGACGATGTAAACAGACTGGTCTGTCTCAGTAACGGGCTGAATGTAAAGGAGGACTAAGCTGACTTGTTGTTCTATGGAGTCAAAAGGATTTATCATTCTGACTTCACAGCAGAATATCTCCTTGTTCTTTTTTCCATATTTGCATGTTCTATTGTGGACCTTTTTGAAATGTTCTGTTAGTGCATATAAGAAATATGCCTTTTTCAAGCTGACAGTTAATTTTGATGGCCTTTATGGTTTCTTTGGAAATCTGTAGTTCACATGAGAGAATCTGTGCTTTAAGTTAAAAAAGCTGCTATTTAACAATAGTATTTGAATTTAAATACTTCCTTTCTGTTGATTCTACATAAATTCCATCATTTTACATTTAAATATCCATTAAAACATACTTTATTCTTAAGAAGAAACAAAGCGATTAATCAGAATCAGAATTCCTTTATTGTCCCTCAACGCGGAAATAAGCACAAAGCCAAACGACAGTATGTTACAAGAAACACAATAGTAATAATAACAATAGCAAAAATTAACAGTATAACTTAAAAAATGTAAAAAATAGAATAGAAAATAGAGTAGACTTGTTATATGATATTGTACAAAAATGACCAGCAGTGAATTTTGTTTTTATATACAATTTACAATAAAGTTTAGAGTCCAGAATGAGGTCTATTAGGAGCAGTGCTTATTGTAGAGTCTGACAGCAGCAGGAAGGAAGGACCTGTGATACCTCTCTTTCACACACTTGGGGTGTATCAGTCTATCACTGGAGGAGCTGACCAGTGCGGTGATAGTGACCTGCAGGGGGTGGGACTCCTTCACCAGCAGCGATGACAGCTTGTCCATCATTCTGCTCTCTCCCACCACCTGCACGGGGTCAAGAGGGCATCCCAGGATGGAGCTGGCCTTCTTGATAAGTTTGTCTGCTGCCGAGATGCTGCTGCTCCAGCAGACTACACCATAGAAACGGCTGATGCCACCACAGAGTCATAGAAAGTTGCCCCTGCACTCCAAAGGACCGGAGCTTCCTTGTATGACCTTTCTTGTATGTTGCTGCAGTGTTATTGTGATTAATTGCGATTAATTACGGCAAATTGTGCAATTAATTAGTTATTTTTTTTTAATTGATTGACAGTACTAAAAATTATACATTAAGACGTTATAAGGTTTGTCACTATTCCATTTTTATTCAATTATATATGTTTTTATAAAACTACAGACGACAACATGAATATTTTCAAATTCTTCTTTAAAAACTCACTTTTTTTTCTTTTTATAGAAAAACGGGTTTGATAAAAAGCGTGTGATATTGTTATGTGTATCGGAGCAGGTGGAGTCGGAGGCGTTATGTCTTCAGGTTGTAGAATGTAACTGTATGTACCACAATGAATGGTTGACGTTATGAGTTTAATTCAAATAACCATAAATCATTTCACCAGGCAAGTGGGAAAGAAACAGTAGAAGACCAAAACAAAAAGAAGAGCCTCCAGTCTGATCAGCACACGCCACATATTATCTTCATATATAGTTAAGAAGATGACTGAGGTTTTTTAGATGAAATAATCTGTAACTATGTTGATGTTTCATAAATATTAACATCTGAGCTACGATGAATTACTGCCTTTATCAAAGTAAACTGAATTTCTCTGTGTTGGATGTTCGTCAAACATAACAAGCAAATCAGCAGTTATGATGGAGCTTTTTATGATTTTCTGCTGTTTTACAGAGCAGACACATAATGGATTCATTTGTGAAATCCCTCAGATTCAGATTCACTTCATTAAAAACACCAAGTGTCAAAACATTTTAGTGCTTTGGAGTCCAATCACGGGCCGGCGGGGGAATTCACCCGGCAACCCCCCTGCTCCTCCCAGGGACTTGAACTAATGATCCATTGTGTGTGTGTGTGTGTGTGTGTGTGTGTGTGTGTGTTGCTGCAGCCCTCAACTACTCAGCAAAACAGATCAAAGTCAAGTCTGTCTCTGTCCTCTACTCACTTTCATGGGTGGATGGATGGATGGATGATAGATGGATGGATGGATGGATGGATGATGGATGGATGGATGATGGATGGATGGATGGATGATAGATGGATGGATGAATGGATGGATGGATGGATGAATGGATGGATGATAGATGGATGGATGGATGATAGATGGATGGATGGATGGATGGGTGGATGATAGATGGATGGATGATGGATGGATGGATGATAGATGGATGGATGGATGGATGGATGATAGATGGATGGATGAAGATGATGATGGATGATGAAATAGATGAATGGATGGATGGATGGATGATGGATGGATGGATGATAGATGGATGGATGATGGATGGATGGATGATAGATGGATGGATGGATGGATGGATGATAGATGGATGGATGGATGGATGGATGGATGATAGATGAATGGATGGATGGATGATAGATGGATGGATGGATGATAGATGGATGGATGATGGATGGATGGATGATAGATGGATGGATGGATGGATGATAGATGGATGGATGGATGATAGATGGATGGATGATGGATGTGATGGATGGATGATGTGATGGATGATAGATGGATGGATGATAGATAGATGGTATGGATGGATGGATGGATGGATGGATGATAGATGGATGGATGGATGGATGGATGGATGATAGATGGATGGATGGATGGATGATAGATGGATGGATGGATGATAGATGGATGGATGATGGATGGATGGATGGATGAATGGATGGATGATAGATGGATGGATGGATGATAGATGGATGGATGGATGGATGGGTGGATGGATGGATGATAGATGGATGGATGATAGATGGATGGATGGATGGATGGATGGATGATAGATGGATGGATGGATGGATGGATGATGATGTACGGATGGATGGATGATGGATGTACCGATGGATGGATATACGGATGGAAGGATGGATGGATGGATGGATGGATGGATGATGGATGTACCGATGGATGGATGTACGGATGGAAGGATGGATGGAAGGATGGATGGATGGATGGATGATGGATGTACGGATGGATGGATGGATGGATGGATGGAAGGATGGATGGATGGATGGATGGAAGGATGTATGGATGGATGGATGGATGTACGGATGGATGAATCGATGGATGTACGGATGGATGGATGGATGTACGGATGGATGGATGATATATGGATGGATGATGGATGGATGGATGGATGATGGATGTACGGATGGATGGATGTACGGATGGATGGATGATGGATGTACGGATGGATGGATGATGGATGTACGGATGGATGGATGATGGATGTACCGATGGATGGATGTACGGATGGATGGATGGATGGATGTTCGGATGGATGGATGATGGATGTACGGATGGATGGATGATGGATGTACCGATGGATGGATGTACGGATGGATGGATGATGGATGTACCGATGGATGGATGGATGGATGTACGGATGGATGGATGATGGATGTACGGATGGATGGATGATGGATGTACGGATGGATGGATGTACCGATGGATGGATGTACCGATGGATGGATGATAGATGGATGGATGATGGATGTACCGATGGATGGATGTACGGATGGATGATGATGGATGTACGGATGGAAGGATGTACGGATGGATGGATGATGGATGTACGGATGGATGGATGATGGATGTACCGATGGATGGATGTACGGATGGATGGATGATGGATGTACCGATGGATGGATGGATGTACGGATGGATGGATGATGGATGTACGGATGGATGGATGATGGATGTACGGATGGATGGATGTACCGATGGATGGATGTACCGATGGATGGATGATAGATGGATGGATGATGGATGTACCGATGGATGGATGTACGGATGGATGATGATGGATGTACGGATGGAAGGATGTACGGATGGATGGATGATGGATGTACGGATGGATGGATGTACGGATGGATGGATGTACCGATGGATGGATGGATGATAGATGTACGGATGGATGGATGTCTTTGACCTCCTCAGAGATGAATCTAGAAGGAGGAGATGTTCCAAGAGAATGGTCCGTTTCTCCTGATTTAATCCCTTCTTCCTTTCTTCTCCTCTCATCTCCTGCTTTCCTCCGTTCACCTCCTCGTTACCTCTTCCCCTGGCAGCCCGTGTGTGTGTGTGTGTGTGTGTGTGTGTGTGATCCCTGGGGGGTTGGCAGCCGAGACGTGCCGAGGGCTGGCCAGGCCCGGGTCACCACGCTAACCCCCCCACCTGCTTCGCCTCCGGCCCCCTGGGATAATAGGTGTGTGTGTGTGTGTGTGTGTGTGTGTGGATGAAAGGGAAGGAAGATAATTCATACATGAGCGGAAATGCAAATACAGAAGACACACACACACACACACACACACACACCCGGGGGTATAGAATTAGTCATGCTGAACACTTCTAAAGTCTCCGTTCTGTTTCCCACCGTCACACACACACTATCACACAGACACACACACACCACCATCACACACAGCGTCACCTCTAGGTGGCGACGCTGCTTCTCCTCCGGGTGCTCGGCCTGTTTAAACCGGTTTAACGTGAACACGTGAAGAGTGAGAGCTGCTTCGTATCAAACACTCCTCGTGTTCCTGCTCGTTTGTGAGATTATGAAATGAAATAGCTGCTGGATGTAAACATGGACGAGCTGGTCGGCTGCTTTCATGAGTGTGATGATGTTTTTGAGTTAGAAAACGCTGAGTTAATGTATCCTCTACTGATGACTGTGTGAATGTTCTGAGCTGTCATGGCGGACGCTGCTGCAGGACGGTTGGTATCTGAAGAATCCACTGTTTAAAATAAATCCCCGTCCTGCTTTTGACTTGGACTGTTTCATTAATGCACATCAGACTGCACCTCCGTTCCCTCGCGTTCCCTCGCGTTTCCTCGCTGCCCCGCCTCCTTCCTCCAGCCGATGTGTGCAGTCAGACGGCTTGCAGATGCTCTCCTTCCTCCCGGAGCCAAACGAATCCTCCCAACAGGTCTGCTGCTGTTTCTACTCTCTCTCTCTCTCTCTCTCTCTCTCTCTCTCTCTCTCTCTCTCTCTCTCTCTCTCTCACACACACACACACAACAAAAACAACAACAAGGGTTCTCTCCTCCTCTGCATGTTATTTTTTGGCTTTCTCATCGATGTGAGTACTTCCTCGTCTTCCCTCCCGTCCTCTCCGCCCGTATTAATAGATTCCCAGGTTCCTCACACAAACGTGTGCAGAGGTCTTTCACATCTGTGGTGAGATGAAGAGATAACCCTAGTGATGGAAAGATAACCCTGGTGATGAAGAGATAACCCTGGTGATGATGAAGAGATAACCCTAGTGATGGAGAGATAACCCCGGTGAAGATGAAGAGATAACCCCGGTGATGATGAAGAGATAACCCTGGTGAAGATGAAGAGATAGCCCCGGTGATGATGAAGAGATAACCCTGGTGATGAAGAGATAACCCCGGTGATGATGAAGAGATAACCCTGGTGAAGATGAAGAGATAACCCCGGTGATGATGAAGAGATAACCCTGGTGAAGATGAAGAGATAACCCCGGTGATGATGAAGAGATAACCCTGGTGATGAAGAGATAACCCTAGTGATGGAAAGATAACCCTGGTGATGAAGAGATAACCCTGGTGAAGATGAAGAAATAACCCTGGTGAAGATGAATAGATAACCCCGGTGATGAAGAGATAACCCTAGTGATGGAAAGATAACCCTGGTGATGAAGAGATAACCCTGGTGAAGATGAAGAAATAACCCTGGTGAAGATGAATAGATAACCCCGGTGATGAAGAGATAACCCTAGTGATGGAAAGATAACCCTGGTGATGAAGAGATAACCCTGGTGAAGATGAAGAAATAACCCTGGTGATGAAGAGATAACCCTGGTGAAGCTGAAGATATAACCCTGGTGATGAAGAGATAACCCCGGTGATGATGAAGAGACAACCCTGGTGATGAAGAGATAACCCTGGTGATGATGAAGAGATAACCCTGGTGATGATGAAGAATTAACCCTGGTGATGAAGAGATAACCCCGGTGGTGATGAAGAGATAACCCTGGTGATGATGAAGAGATAACCCTGGTGATGATGAAGAGATAACCCTGGTGATGAAGAGATAACCCCGGTGATGAAGAGATAACCCCGGTGATGATGAAGAGATAACCCTGGTGATGAAGAGATAACCCTGGTGGTGATGAAGAGATAACCCTGGTGATGAAGAGATAACCCTAGTGATGGAAAGATAACCCTGGTGATGATGAAGAGATAACCCTGGTGATGAAGAGATAACCCTGGTGATGAAGAGATAACCCTGGTGATGGAAAGATAACCCTGGTGATGATGAAGAGATAACCCTGGTGAAGATGAAGAGATAACCCTGGTGATGAAGAGATAACCCCGGTGATGATGAAGAGATAACCCTGGTGATGAAGAGATAACCCTGGTGAAGATGAAGAGATAACCCTGGTGATGAAGAGATAACCCTGGTGATGATGAAGAGATAACCCTAGTGATGATGAAGAGATAACCCTGGTGAAGATGAAGAGATAACCCTGGTGATGAAGAGATAACCCTGGTGATGATGAAGAGATAACCCTAGTGATGGAAAGATAACCCTGGTGATGATGAAGAGATAACCCTGGTGAAGATGAAGAGATAACCCTGGTGATGAAGAGATAACCCCGGTGATGATGAAGAGATAACCCCGGTGGTGATGAAGAGATAACCCTGGTGATGATGAAGAGATAACCCTGGTGGTGATGAAGAGATAACCCTGGTGATGAAGAGATAACCCCGGTGGTGATGAAGAGATAACCCTGGTGAAGATGAAGAGATAACCCTGGTGATGAAAAGATAACCCCGGTGATGATGAAGAGATAACCCCGGTGATGATGAAGAATTAACCCCGGTGATGAAGAGATAACGAGATAACCCTAGTGATGGAGAGATAACCCCGGTGAAGATGAAGAGATAACCCCGGTGGTGATGAAGAGATAACCCTGGTGATGAAGAGATAACCCCGGTGGTGATGAAGAGATAACCCTGGTGATGAAGAGATAACCCCGGTGGTGATGAAGAGATAACCCTGGTGATGATAAAGAGATAACCCTAGTGATGATGAAGAGATAACCCTGGTGATGAAGAGATAACCCTGGTGATGATAAAGAGATAACCCTGGTGATGAAGAGATAACCCCGGTGATGAAGAGATAACCCCGGTGATGATGAAGAGATAACCCTGGTGATGAAGAGATAACCCCGGTGATGATGAAGAGATAACCCTGGTGATGAAGAGATAACCCTGGTGATGGAAAGATAACCCCGGTGATGATGAAGAGATAACCCTGGTGATGAAGAGATAACCCTGGTGATGATAAAGAGATAACCCTGGTGATGAAGAGATAACCCCGGTGATGAAGAGATAACCCTGGTGATGAAGAGATAACCCTGGTGATGATAAAGAGATAACCCTGGTGATGAAGAGATAACCCCGGTGATGAAGAGATAACCCCGGTGATGATGAAGAGATAACCCTGGTGATGAAGAGATAACCCCGGTGGTGATGAAGAGATAACCCTGGTGATGAAGAGATAACCCTGGTGGTGATGAAGAGATAACCCTGGTGATGAAGAGATAACCCTGGTGATGATGAAGAGATAACCCTGGTGATGATGAAGAGATAACCCTGGTGATGAAGAGATAACCCCGGTGGTGATGAAGAGATAACCCTGGTGATGAAGAGATAACCCCGGTGGTTTCTGACGTCGTCATCATTTTTGTATGTTATTATTAGTGTGTTTTTATTCCAAACACTGAGCCCCATAATAGTTATAGTATATATATATATATATATATATATATATATATATATATATATGGAGGCTGTTGGCTTTTACCTCAGAGGCGGATGGAAAATAAAGCTCTTTAATAAACAAGAGAATAACCAAACACGCAGATGAACATTTAACAAATAGATGAGGTGTTTTCTCCTCCTAATCCATCCGTCCCTTTGTTAAATGCTGATGTATGTGGAACATTCCACAGGAAGTGCACTCCGGTTGTCCAAATATGGACGTGGATGACTGTACTCATTGGAGAAATATGCTGTCAAGTCCCTCAACAGGAAATGTGCTGCCTACGCCTTCTTAATGACTGTGTGTGTGTGTGTGTGTGTGTGTGTGTGTGTGTGTGTGTTGTAGAAACTGTTTACTAAACGATCAGGCTGTTTCCAGCAGCAGCTGTGGTTCTTTGTGTCAAACATAAACATGCATTATGTATTTACATCTTTAACATCTCAGCGTTGTGGACTGACGTTAATCCTTCAGAACGCCGACCTCTTCGAGTTTAAACGACGACGACGTCGGGGGTGAGAGCTGAGCGGTCAGATGTCAACCTTTCAGTGGTGAATACACTTCATATCTCTAATATGAACATCAGTCATATCTCCCTGTTTTATACACTGATATACTGATCCGTACTGGAGATGAGGCGATACATGATTTTATTGCAGATGGCGATAAAAACACACAATCAATCAATGGTGGTGAATTTCCATAATCGGGATAAAAATAAACTTTCATGGCAGGTGACTTGTATAGGTTTATATATATCTTTCTGAATGAATCATTCCTGATTCCTGATCCTTTTATTGGAGATGATTTGATTGGTTGACGTCTGTATTTGTAGAGGCTTCACATTCTGGTGTCATTTCTCTTTGTGTTCCCACGACAACAACAGAGGAAATGGAGTTTGTAGGCTAGATTTACAAATGGTGATTAATCACAGCTGTACTGTGATTAATGTGATTAAAATGTTTCATTGTTTGGAAATCCTCTTGTAATCTACTTACTTCATTCGGATGTGTTAATAGAAATGAAAATGGCAGTGTATATATTGGAATGCTGGCAGGTGAAACAGGGTGAAGGTGTGGAAGGAGTTCCAGGACAGGATATACTCGCCGTCCTCCACCGTGTCAGCAGGGATCCGCCACCGCCGATCAGAGACGCGTCACCGGCTCCATTGCACATCCTCCAACAGTTTTGTCTTCCTTCAAGCAAGGCGAACCACAACTGCCTGAGGGCAACCGCGAGGGCCCATCGGGGGCCTTTCAAACTCAGTGTGAGCTGGCAGAGGCACCTTTACCCTGGATCCACTGGAACACGCTGGACTGTTGATGTGAGGCGGAGGAGGCGGGGCTTCAGCCTGAATGGTGAGAGTGTCCCCGAGTGGCAGGCGTCCTCTTCTTTGTGGACGAAGGCAGCCCGTCCAGGAACTGTGCCTGAGCCATCTGGGTGCAGGACTGAATACTGCAGCGGTTCCAATCACAGATGGCAGCGATCTCTGTGAACATGGCGAACCAGTGGGCCAACAAAAAACTAATCCATGTGAGTCCAGGCGGAGACGGGACCACAACCCAGCACCGGATGAGTTCTCCAAGCCAGAGCAAAGAACTCCTTTAATCGCTGCGTGAAATGACCCTTTAGATTCATGATGACGGTCACATGACCTCCCTGAATTCATTCCCAACCAATGAAACAGGAGAACACCTTCCACAGCGTCGCTTCCACGAAGCCACGGGAGAGGAGGACGTTTAACAACCATGTCTCTTCATCGGGACTCCAGGCACACGTGCTTTTAGATTCTACAACCTCGCCTGCAGCCGGGACCGTTAAACAGTGTGTGTGTGTGTGTGTGTGTGTGTGTGTGTGTGTGTGTGTGTGGCCCCACATTGACAGCCATCATCTTCCTGCCTGTCCGACTGGAAGAAGACCATCAGGCTGTCTGCCCTCGTGGCACCGTCAGTGGTTTGACGTCCCTGAGCTAAACAGTAGCTGTGTGTGTTTTCAGCACCACGGAGAGCTCCCGCCTGCCAGTAAATAGTCTTAGCCGTCTGTTCGGCTTCGGTTAAAACAGCCATGGGACAGAAGGATGGCAGATTTGGATTGTGAAACGCAGCTTCTCTGCTTAGCTTGGCTGCTGCAACACTAGAAGTATAACTGTCTGCAGACATACGCACCGTGAAAACACACTTTCATAACTTTACAACAGTCCGATCTGCTGGAGCGCTGCAGACTTTCAGCTCCTCTACGGAGCAGGTGAACCCAGTTAGTGGAGTCTCAGCAACCGTGGCCCTTTGAGGTGGACGGATTGTGTTTTAAGCTCCAGCCGTAGAGGAAATACACACAGCATTCACCTACACTACAGTGTAATTCACGCTCTGATCCTCGCTTGTCTCTAAGGCGGCAGCCTCATGTCAGTAGAAACTGGTTGCTGCGTTGCCCTAAAACAACAACAATACCCCAGATACAATGGGTTTGATTTTACGTTTAACACAACTGTTTGAAAGGAAAACATTGTGGTTGATTTTATTACTATTATTGTTGTTATTAATTCTTCTTGTAGCTGCTTCAACATTCATGAATGACTCTCTGACGTGACAAGTAGCTTTTGATGGATACATTTAGATTAGTCACGCTGCCAGGTATTATGAAGTGATCACACACAGCGGCGAGCAGGTAGTTTGTATGCAACGGGTAATACACACACACACACACACACACACACACAAGCTGTATTTAGCCTAGTTATTGTGGCAGTTATTTATGTATGTTTAAATGTGTAGACATGCAAACAAACACACACACAAACCGCCGTGATCTGTATTTAACCCAGATACTGTGGTGATTAGCTGCTGGCTACTGATAAGTCTCTGACACAGTAAAGGAAGTGTAGCACACACACACACACACACACACACACACACACACACACTGAGATGGAATCCATTGACAACACCTCCATGTGTGTGAGTTTTGCTGCTGCAGCTATCAAAGTGCATTTAACTGAATATTGTCATTCATATTCATTTCCTGGTAACGGCAGAAAGTCAACACTATGATGAGGAGAAAAAGCAGACGTCAGTCAACGGGACGGATCCACTCTAAAGTCAATACAAGAGATTTGCATTCAGAAGCCAAATGCCCTGTTTGTATGTATTTACAGAATAATTCAGTGTCAGTTGAGCCGCGTGAGGCTTGTTAGCCTTCACTTGATGAAACCGCTACATTTGAATCCTTTACACAGGATTTGCAAAGGAGCTGTTTGTTTTCATTAAAACTAATTGACCCGCGATGAATAATAGATGAATAATAGATGTCTCAGAATCAGCAGAATCCCACTTTAAACTTAGTATTTTAGGACCTGATGTCTCCCAGAAGTGTGTGTTTGGATCCAGATGCAGCTTCGGTCCCACCACGTCCAGCTCCTTAATGCAAAGTAATACCTTAATAACTGTTGCAGCTGTAGTATAAAATATTATAACTGTGCACTGTGAACATCATGAGAAGTGTGTTTCTTTGGATTTCAGCCTGTTTGAAGCAGCGACAGTTTAACGTCTGTGGAGATCAAAGATCGAACGTCATCAAGTCTTCACAGTAAATCTTTACGGTCAATACAGGGACATATGTTTTATCGCTGCGTTCGTCATTTTGTTTGATAATTTGCACGTAAACATGATGTTTGCTCTCAGTTGACTAAATCTTCCTGCAGTATTTTTAAAACAGTCCTCACATGAATCCATTTTTAATGAACACATGTATTTATGCCTGCTTCATATTCATATCATTGGACACACAAACACATGGGAGCTGCTGCTGCTGCTGTACGACCTCGGTCTGCTGCTGCCCTGAGCCCAGCAGCAAGGCATCGCGGCCGTTAGCTCTGGTCAAGGAAGAGAATGTGAATTGAAAGCGTGGAGCCGACCACAGCCCCGCTCGGCTCACTGTGAACTCCTCCGGCTGTGACGACGCGACGCCGAGCTGCCGGCAACGTGAGAGAAGAAGCTTTATGCAAGTTTAATATGTTCTTCCTCTGACGTCCCTCGCTGTGATTCACATTCTCTCCTCGTCGTCCTTCTCTCGCCGTCGCTGCGTGACTTTTCTGAAAGATTCATGGTCATTCTTCTCTCGGCATTTAATGTGGCATTGCTGTGTGATTGTGTGTTAAATGTGCTGCCTGTGAATAATGAAGGAGTCTGCAGGACACAAACACACTCCTCATTCTCTCCCCATCTCTCTCTCTCTCCGGCTCATTTCTTATTGAGCACCTCGGTTGGAAATTACAAGGTCAAGACAGCGTTTCTCAGGAAGTAAACATCTCAGTGGGCTGGCCTGGGACCAGCAATTTGATAGGTGACCAAGTCTAAAGCACTCCTTCAGCTGGACCTGCTGGGGGTCTATATTTAGTAGCTTTGTGAAGTGGATGAAGAAACATGAACACACTCTGGGTCTGTATGTTGTGGGGGAATTCATGTTTTCATGTATATTTTAGTTGGCTGAGTCATCCTTTTGGTGGTCTGACTTCCACGTAACATTTACATTAACATTTACATTTAGGGCATTCAGCAGACGCTTCTGTCCAAAGCGAAGCCACAACATGTCATGGCCGTGACTCTGCTGTCCTGACGTTGGTTGGGAGTTCATTCCACCACTGAGGACCAGAACAGAGAAGAATCGGACTTTGCTGAGCGACATCTGTTTGATTTCAGCGTTGGCCGGCTGAAGTAGTATCAGTTCTGAACAATGTCAAGATGTTGAGAACATGTTGTAAATCAGTCCACCCCGTCTCTGGTTCAGACCCAGAATGTGTGTGATCAGTGTCTAAAAGTCGCTGTAGCATCAGGAAGAACACAACGGGCCTTAGTGGAGGACTGTGTCCCTGACGTTGGTAGGGAGTGCATTCACTTGAGGACATGAAGGGTGGATGTGAGGATGTGATGATGAGGGTGAGTGACGCGACAGTTGCAAGAGGGCTGTTGTAGTGAGGGTGAAGGCCTCCTCTGAGGACTGAATGTGTGGAGGTGGAGGGGTGGAGGTGGCGGCAGTGGTGAAGATGGAGTGGTGAAGGTGGAGGGGTGGAGGTGGAGGGAGTGGAGGTTGAGGTGGAGGGAGTGGAGGTGGAGGTTGAGGTGGAGGGGTGGAGGTGGAGGGAGTGGTGAAGATGGAGGGGTGGAGGTTGGGGTGGAGGTGGAGGTTGAGGTAGAGGGGTTGAGGTGGAGGTGGAGGGGTGGAGGTTGAGGTGGAGGGAGTGGAGGTGGAGGTGGAGGGGTGGAGGTGGAGGGGTGGAGGTTGAGGTGGAGGGAGTGGAGGTGGAGGTGGAGGTGGAGGGGTGGAGGTTGAGGTGGAGGGAGTGGAGGTGGAGGGTGGAGGTGGAGGGGTGGAGGTGGAGGTGGAGGGGTGGAGGTTGGAGGGGTGGAGGGGTGGAGGTGGAGGTGGAGGGGTGGAGGTGGAGGTGGAGGGGTAGGAGGTGGAGGGAGTGGAGGTGGAGGGAGGGTGGAGGGTGGAGGTGGAGGGGTGGAGGTTGAGGTGGAGGGGAGGAGGTGGAGGGGTGGAGGTGGAGGGAGGGGTGGAGGTGGAGGGGTGGAGGTTGAGGTGGAGGGGTGGAGGTGGAGGGGTGGAGGTTGAGGTGGAGGGGTGGAGGTGGAGGTGGAGGGAGTGCAGCAGACGTTCTCCTCTCCCGTGAAGTGAAATGCGTGGTAAGTGGTCTGGAGTGACGGATGTCCCCGCTGAGCCGATGTTGATGGAGCTGCCGATACCTCCGTCCGCCCGACTCCCTCGGGGGATTCAGCTTACTGGCTGTTAATTACAGAGCAGCGCCTATTACTCAGAAATAATGGTGGTCATTATTTAGTCACATGAGAGGAAGTGACTTTGTTTCATTGGGAGAACAAAGGATTATTAATAAACAACCTCATCATCAGTGATTGGGAGCAAACGGGCTGCTTATGGGAAATATATATGTTTAATCTAAAGAAATGTAATATTTAAAGGAACCCGACAGTGTATGAGGGAAGAGATTCAACAACCCAACGGGCAGTAGACTTATTTAGTGACAGTAACTAGGACATAGATTGATAACGAGTCTGTAGTCAGTTTTATAACTACGACTGCAAAGGCTTTATAAAAAGTATGTCAGCATAACAATGATAGGACTGTTTGATTCTCAGTTTCATTTCTAGACCAAATGCTGCTGACGCCCCTGAGCCAGATCATACGTATGTCCATGTCTGGTAAAAGAAAACACCACGTATGACGTTTACAAAGGCTACTAAAGCAAATGTCTCGCCATGAGGCCAGTTTATTCACTAGTATTCACATACATAGTATTTAGTGGCCAGTTAAAGCAGAAAACCAACAACAGACCCACCAGTCTGCATCTGCCTGCATCGTTACCGAGTTAATGTCATCATTAGTGCGTCGCTATAAAAGGAGACGATACGT
Organism: Chelidonichthys spinosus; assembly: GCA_029853015.1. NCBI lineage: Eukaryota > Metazoa > Chordata > Actinopteri > Perciformes > Triglidae > Chelidonichthys > Chelidonichthys spinosus. Next base: position 24,337,355 of record CM056833.1, read on the forward strand.
AAAGCTCTGTGTACATAAGCTGTTATTGGCTGTCAAATGTAAAGTGTAATGACGGCAGTTTAGTGGGAATAACGGTCTGTTTGGAAACAAAGCAAATGAGCGACACCCCCTCTCTGATTGGCTGAACCATGCTTCCCCTGTAATTGCATCCAACGTCTCCAACAGAGATTTCTAATAGGCGTCATTAACGAGGACATAACGTACACACGGGGAATATGAATGTCAGTGAATGCAGAGAGGAGATCTGGGGAGAATGGATCCACTCAGGGTTTCATCTGATTTTTAGACACACGTTTGAAAAGGTGGAGCTCCAACCAGACTGTTGCCCTCGGCTGTGCAAATTTAAAAACTCTGTTCAGATGGAAATACAAGCTGCAAAGTAATTCACATTCAAGGTAACGTTCAGGACTAAACGGGCTGCTGGGGATCGTCTCATATCGCTGGTTTGACTCCGTTTGATTGCTTCTGAACCAACACGGGGAAAATCAAGTCTGCAGAAGAAGAAGGAGGAGAAGAAGAGGAAGAAGAGAGGAAGAAGAAGAAGGAAAAGAAGAAGCCGCTCTTCTTTGAACACATATCCTCTCGCTGAGGATTCAGCTGTTATTCCTGATTGTTCTGGCTCTCGTTTGAAGTAGAGAATAAGATGAGAAGTTGACACTGAACACACACACACACGCACACACACACACACACACACACACACACACACACACACGTGTCATTACTAGCTAATGCTCTCCCACAATGTGTTGCTCCACAGGCCAAACCCCATTTATTGCAAACAAACAAAAGCAAGGTGTTTGTGACTGTGTGTGTGTGTGTGTGTGTGTGTGTGTGTGTGTGTGTGTGTGTGTGTGTGTGTGTGTGTGTGTAGGGGGGGGGGGGGCATATGTGAGCTGTGTTTTGTGTCTTCTTATGTAAGCGTGCAGCCTCCTCTCGCCTCGAGGATAATGACGGAAACGGTTTGTCATCCTCCCACCTCTCTCTCTATGTCGCTCTCTATGTATGTCTCTCTATCTCTCTCTATGTCTCTCTCTCTCGATCTCTCTCTCTATGTCTCTCTCTCTTTCTTCATCCATTCAAACCAAATGTTCTTTGTTGCTACAACAGAGCCATTTCCCTGCTAGCATAACCGCAGCAACACACACAAATGGCTAACTAATTACCAATTTACACCCTTGTAAACAGACTTAAAGAAGTGTGACACAGTCAGATGCTGAGCTGCCACACTGAGTGTGTGTGTGTGTGTGTGTGTGTGTGTGTGTGTGTGTGTGTGTGTCGTGGGGTGAACACACTGAGACCACCTGGTGAACATAGCACATTGAACCACCAGAGACCAGGTGTTTCCCTCAGGAGGCGGTGGAGACCAAACACAGAGTGAATATTGGACAGCAGGTAAATAGAAACCAGAACATAGAAATGAATCAAACTGCTGGATGTTTCTTAAAAGCACTCGCTACAGACGCTAACAAGCTAGCAATATTATCTGAAAAGATAATAGTTAACCCCATTAGCCCCAAAAGAATCAGTTGATATGTTGTTATCTGTTCATATGGAGTCCATTAGTGATAATTCATCAGTGACATGTCAATCAGTGTGTTAGCATGTCGATATGGGCTCCAGGGAAACGTTAGCATCGTAGTTGGATGCGTCGCGTCACCAACATATCCATCAATCCGTAAACAGTCTGCTATCTGCGATGCTTTGAAGCGTGTCTGTATCAGGATCCCGTTTATTAGCAGCTCATAAAGAATCTGCATCTCATGACGCCTCAGAAGTGGCTTTCAGATCTTCTCCACGCTTCGATGTGTCTTCTTCACTTGTCCCTGCCTCACCATGGGATCTTGCTCTGCGATACATTCTGATGTAAAAACGGCCTGACCCAATTTAGACAGTTTGAATCAAATATTTATTACCCCTTCTCAATTCATGATTAATACGTGTCTCACCCCAGAGAGCCCATTATCAACAGAAACCCTCTCTGGGTTTCTGACTTCATGATACTCTTCTTTTTCTCATCTCCTCAGTCCGGCCAGCTTTTTATGTTCCGTCACATTTGTACCACAGTGCTGTTTTCTTAACTCCAGTCTTTTTGCTCGAGGAGTGCAGAACATTAAGATGATAAAATATTCCCACTGATTGAGTCCAACATCGCCGAGGGATTCCTTTAGTTTGTTCATAATTGTAAGCTTAATTTGTTCCCAAAAGGTCTTCAAAGTAGTTTAAAAACACACATGTAGCGTCCACAGTCCAAATCAAACAGTCTGCTGCTGTGTGAAGGCATTTACAGGCCAACAAACTTAATATTCATCACTACAAAAGCAGTGTTCACTATGATAAACGTTCTTTTCACTTCTTTTACGTTGTCTTTGGACTCTGCTTCCCAGAGATTTGTACTTGTTTGTTTCAAGGCAGGGACAACGCACAATAAGACATTTGTCTTGTACAACAGGAAGCGCTGCATAATGCCAGGTTGCAGCAAAGATGCAAACAGTGTTTCCCGTGTGACGACGTAGGTTTGAATAGTTGTTTTGCTTCTGAAATATGGAGAAAAGTAATATATACAGAATCTGCATTGATGACCTCCGACACAGACTTTAATGATAAAACGACACAAACACATGGAAGAGGGTGAAATTACAGGAAGGTACAGTGTTGTGAAGCAGACTACATCTGGCAGATTTGTTCTCGGGGGACTCGGACCTGATTGTTTGAATCAAAATATGCATTTATGTATTTCTGCCTGCGTGCGTGAGTATATTAAAAACACCAATCTACAAAGTGCCGTCCCCGGTGTAAACGTCTCGCAGAACAACATGTATTTGTAATGACAGGGCGGATTAATGAGATTTCTTTTGTACACGACGTATCTCCCCTCCGGCAGACGAGTGCGTCGACGCTCGGTGGCGGTTCGGATGACAGGGTGAAATAAATACTGTCCTTTTATTAACATCATTTGTTGCCTCTCGGAGGATGAAAACAAACTCTGTAAATCAGCAATAAGAGCTCTGGTCGAGTCTAACATCTGGAGTCCTCCGTTAGGTATCACATTTTGGTTGTTCCTGGTTGTGTGTGATCCAAGGTTAGCATTCTGGGGTCAACGGGGCGTGATCCATTAGTTAATGATGTATTGATAGCAGCTAATAGCAGCTGTAAATCCGAGAACATCTCCTCCTCTGACTCCATTCTCTTCTTTCAACTTGACCATCAAAGTTTTTTTTTTGCTGCCTGTGTTTTGACCCACAAACAGCCAGTGGACATGTTCCCCTGACAGGACGGATGATTGCTTTTAAGCAAACACACTGAGTCTGTGTGTGTGTGTGTGTGTGTGTGTGTGTGTGTGTGACTGATTCAGACATTTAGCAGGGACTACTCTCTTCTCTTTGCCTGAGTCAACGCAGGACAACTCCACCTTGTGTTGCTGCTGGAGGTCGGGGGAGGCAGGTTTAAAATATGAATGGATGAACTCCCACTGACCTCATAACCGTCCACAGCAGGTTTTTCTCGGCTTGTTGCCTGAAAGCACCTGTGAGGCCGCTAGTCCGAGTCACTTCTTGTTTGTGCCGTGTGAAGCAAACGCTTAACACCAAAATCTAAACCAGCTTTTGTCCAGAGTTCAGCATTTCAGAAGAGAGTCGGTGGTCTCACGTAAACACCGGACCAAAGGCCAGACCGGCTGACCCACGCAGGTGTTTGGTGCAACAGGCGCAAACACAGATGCCCAGTCGACACTAAACAACCTGTTGACCTTTAGAGAGTGATCGTAGTACTGGGCGTGGACTATCTCTATACCGTCCGTAAGGTGAAAATGCATAAAAAAGGTTCTAGGAGGAGTTTGCTCTATTATTGGCTGCTCATAATAGAACTACAGGTGGTGATAGACACCAGTAATAAGTTCACATTCAACATGTGTGATCTGAACAGCAGCAGATTTCACCTCATGAGGGTAAAACATAGAATGTTGTTGATGAGTTATATCGGAGTTATAATGTCACGCCGTTGGAAGGAAGCGAGTCTCTTTGTGAAACGAGGTGTTCATCCGAATAACTCGACATCGTAGAAGTGGACCTCGTGATGTCACCCTTCGGTTAGTGGACTACGGTCCTGAAGTCTCGGGTTTGGCTCTTTGGCCGATGCAGTCTTAGTTTTTTGCAATCAGAGGAGGAAGAACCACCCACACTTAAACAAGATGTTTTATTGCCACAAAAAAAACAATACAATTGAGATGTTCAACTTATATTTACAATGTTTACTTCCATAATAAGTCAAGAGAGAAATAATCTCATTCTTACTTGCCATCAGACTTACTTTGGAGTCGCCCCCTGCTGACTATTAGAAAGAATGCAAGTTTAAGGCGGCTGCATTCCCGAGAGACGAAGACTTAATGTGTCATGTGGATGCGTCCGTGATGTAATGCAGCTGAAATAGCTTCATGCTCTAATGATGTATGGACTACCTCACACTCCTTTTAATGGCACCAATGATGCTCGACCACCTCGGAGAACAACGAGCTGAGAAAACCAATTTCCCCGTCAGATTCGTCCCAGCATGGCGGATGTGTGCACTTTGGAGGGATAGTGATATTAATGTCCTGGTGCAGAAAGTGTCTTGTAAACACAAAGTCATCTGATAGCCGGTGATGGATGCACTCTGACGGCTTTTTTAAAAATGGTGCCGTGATGTAATGGTGTGGAAATAGCATTGTCGAGCAGATATTACTGAGCACGGCGGTGAATGAGGCACTTAAAGCGCTGAGATCTCCTGTTCCAAATCTCCTGTTTTCTTTCACTTCTTCTCTTTCTCTCCCAGTCACACTCACGATGCATGAGTGTGTTGGTAACTGGATCTAAAATCAATGCTCGTGTGTGTGTGTGTGTGTGTGTGTGTGTGTCCATCTGTGTGTTGTCCCATTCCGTTGCTATCGGGCTGACCTTGGCGGTGATCGTCTCGTATTCCTGGCAGCTCGTGTTCTCTTCCATCTGGCTGTTTCTGCCTTTGATTGGTTTGATTTCATCTATAAAGTCCAATTCAGTCCTGAAGAGGTGATAGCGATGGAGTGGAGGAGGCAGCTTGGAAGATTTCTCAGCCTTGAAGCAATATAAAAAAAAAAATGGATGGATGGTTTGGAATTGATGCTGAAGGCCTGGACGGCATGGAAATATATCTTCTCGTGGTCGTAAGATTGATACTCATCTTCAAATTGTTTTTATGGAAACTAGCTGAACCAGCATTAGTCATGACGACGCCTTCTGGCAAATTAAAAAGTAGCCGAAATCAGCAACCTCTGCCGACGGCATCACAACACAACTTGTGTTGCATTAGTCTCCCAAAATACATCATTATTTCTATGTTTACTCCTTCCCTCTCTTCGTACCCGCACCGCCCCTTTTACCCGGCAGCCGCCCTGAGGGATCCCATCACTTGTGTCTGACAGTTCCAACACAATTATCTGGCCGACGGCATGAAGGAATTCAGATTTCATTCGAGGTCTGAGGGGGAAGATGCACAAGGAGAATATTCAATTTTTTTTAACACATAACATAAAATAGTTCATTTTAGGGTGTGTGTGTGTGTGTGTGTGTGTGTGTGTGTGCTGGCCTTGCTCAGTGCAGTGTTCTCAAAGTGCACTAATTAAATAAAGAGTAATTGCGATGTATTTAGGCAGCTGCTGACCCCTGTTGTTCAAGCGGGTGAAGCCATTAGCTTCAGCATGAGCTCCTCTACTCCAGCGGACACGGCAGCAAAACAAAGCCAACGAGTGGAAGCGAGGGGGGGTAAGCGGCCTGGGCATCGGCGCTTGTCTGTTCAGCATTATATTCTGGTAGAAACAAGCGACGTACAAGCAAGGAGGCACAGAAGAGCATGTAAACTATGAATCGACTGGAGAAAAGGAAAAGCCTTTCTATGAGAATGAAGTACAAAAACCAACTGAATATCTCACATCCTTAAAGGTTGAGGAGGTGATTCTATTCAGAAACACTTTCTGTTATATTACTTGAAATCCTTGTAACATACCGATCAATACATTCAATACATGACATAAAACATGTAGAATGTCATCTGTGGGCGTGGCAGGACTGTAAAAACCCCATCCAATCATAAACGTCAGGCCAGGCAATGATTGGTCGACCTGCCTGCCTGTCAATGCAGACGTTAAGGACGTGATTCAGGTTTACTGAGTCTAAATGCAATACTATCTCTGTCTGATACATGACATGAGAGCCACATCTGTCATAATCCATAGAGTCAACAATCAAATCATATTAATCTGCTCATGCTATGTTCCATTATAGACGAGTGAAATACAAACCAAGTAGGTCGAATGAATAAACATTCATTTATGTTACTATAATCTGCCTCCGGCTGCAGAAACATGATACGTGAAGGAGGTCATCTGTCTTTGTTTGCACCACTCTCCTCCACATTAATCTGTTCGTTATGATATCTGATATCTGGACTCATCTGGTTTTCCATTTCACGGAGACCTCAGGAAAGGTCCACGTGGACCAGGGAGGCGTTGAGGAGCTGTTTGAGGTCCACATGGACCACAGAGCCGTTTTTAGGTCCATGTGGACCACGGAGCCGTTTGAACAGCACGTTGCGGTAAACAAGGCGAGCCCGGCGCTCTGAGACTGTAGGAGGCTTCACCGATGAAGTGTTTTCCTAACTCCGACATGACGAATCCATTCTAACACCAGGAGTACCTCAGGGCGCTCCCTGACTCTCCTCAACAAAGAGCCCTGCAAACGCTGGATGACACTTTAGGACGACAGAGTAGTTTTCCTTCTAAAGTGACGAGCTCTTTACTCACAGATGCAGGGTCCCTCCGTCAGTCAGAGAAGGTGTTCAGTTCCCCAACCTGAAAAAGAAATACATAAAAAAAGATACAATGACCTCAGATACCATGACCTCAGGTACAATGACCTCAGATACCTGACCTCAGGTACAATGACCTCAGATACCATGACCTCAGATACAATGACCTCAGATACAATGACCTCAGGTACAATGACCTCAGGTACCATGACCTCAGTTACAATGACCTCAGGTACAATGACCTCAGATACCTGACCTCAGATACCATGACCTCAGATACAATGACCTCAGATACCATGACCTTGGATACAATGACCTCAGATACAATGATCTCAGGTACAATGACCTCAGGTACAATGACCTCAGATACAATGACCTCAGATACAATGACCTCAGATACAATGATCTCAGGTACAATGACCTCAGGTACAATGACCTCAGATACAATGACCTCAGATACAATGACCTCAGATACAATGACCTCAGGTACAATGACCTCAGGTACCATGACCTCAGTTACAATGACCTCAGATACAATGACCTCAGGTACAATGACCTCAGATACCTGACCTCAGATACAATGACCTCAGGTACAATGACCTCAGATACATGATCTCAGGTACAATGATCTCAGGTACAATGACCTCAGATACCTGACCTCAGGTACAATGACCTCAGGTACAATGACCTCAGGTACAATGACCTCAGATACAATGACCTTGGATACAATGACCTCAGATACAATGACCTTGGATACAATGACCTCAGATACAATGACCTCAGATACCATGACCTCAGATACAATGACCTCAGATACCATGACCTCAGGTACAATGACCTCAGATACAACGACCTGGGATACAATGACCTCAGATACCATGACCTCAGATACAATGACCTCAGATACAATGACCTCAGATACCATGACCTCAGGTACAATGACCTCAGGTACAATGACCTCAGATACAATGACCTCAGATACAACGACCTGGGATACAATGACCTCAGATACAATGACCTCAGATACCATGACCTCAGATACAACGACCTGGGATACAATGACCTCAGGTACAATGACCTCAGATACAATGACCTCAGATACAATGACCTGGGATACAATGACCTCAGATACAATGATCTCAGATACAATGACCTCAGATACAATGACCTCAGGTACAATGACCTCAGATACAATGACCTCAGGTACTATGACCTCAGATACAATGACCTCAGATACAATGATCTCAGATACAATGACCTCAGGTACAATGACCTCAGATACAATGACCTCAGATACAATGACCTCAGGTACAATGACCTCAGATACAATGACCTCAGGTACTATGACCTCAGATACAATGACCTCAGATACAATGACCTCAGATACAATGACCTCAGGTACAATGACCTCAGATACAATGACCTCAGATACAATGACCTCAGATACAATGACCTCAGATACAATGACCTCAGGTACAATGACCTCAGATACAATGACCTCAGATACAATGACCTCAGATACAATGACCTCAGATACCATGACCTCAGGTACAATGATCTCAGATACAATGACCTCAGATACAATGATCTCAGATACAATGACCTCAGGTACAATGACCTCAGGTACAATGACCTCAGGTACAATGACCTCAGGTACAATGACCTCAGATACAATGACCTCAGGTACAATGACCTCAGATACAATGACCTTGGATACAATGACCTCAGATACAATGACCTCAGGTACAATGACCTCAGATACAATGACCTCAGATACAATGACCTCAGGTACAATGACCTCAGATACAATGACCTCAGATACAATGATCTCAGATACAATGACCTCAGGTACAATGACCTCAGATACAATGACCTCAGATACAATGACCTCAGATACAATGATCTCAGGTACAATGACCTCAGGTACAATGACCTCAGATACAATGACCTCAGATACAATGACCTCAGATACAATGACCTCAGGTACTATGACCTCAGATACAATGATCTCAGATACCATGACTTCAGATACAATGACCTCAGATACAATGATCTCAGGTACAATGACCTCAGATACAATGACCTCAGGTACTATGACCTCAGGTACAATGACTTCAGATACAATGACCTCAGGTACAATACCTCAGATACAATGACCTTGGATACAATGACCTCAGATACAATGACCTCAGGTACAATGACTTCAGATACAATGACCTCAGATACAATGATCTCAGGTACAATGACCTCAGATACAATGACCTCAGGTACTATGACCTCAGGTACAATGACTTCAGGTACAATGACCTCAGATACAATGACCTCAGGTACTATGACCTCAGGTACAATGACCTCAGGTACAATGACCTCAGGTACAATGACCTCAGATACCATGACCTCAGATACAACGACCTGGGATACAATGCCCTCAGATACCATGACCTCAGGTACTATGACCTCAGATACAATGATCTCAGATACAATGATCTCAGGTACAATGACCTCAGATACAATGACTTCAGATACAATGACCTCAGGTACAATGCCCTCAGATACCATGACTTCAGATACAATGACCTTGAAACGGTTTAAGAGATGAGCTGACAGTGTTGTGACACTGATGACCCTGTTTAAAAGCATGTGTAACCTGGAAACCCTGCTGAGTAACCCCATCACATGAAGAGAAGAAGATATTTCAACATGGCCGTTTAGCTCACAGATGTAAGTCAAACATGGCAAACTCAATCATTTACTGACTTTCCTATTTTGTTCTGACCTCTCAAGAAAAAGAAAGCAACGGGAGTCATCTTTAATCACAGTTTCTTGGCGTCTTCAAAAGAGTGTGGATGTGTGAATGCCCCCCCGTGAGGTTTGGACCAGCCTGAGATCCGCTGGTTTGTGGTGCGTGTGGAGAATCCATCCGAGCGGTGGAACGGCTCTCTGGTGTGGACGGCCTTCAAAGAAGCCTGCACACACACACACGTGTGTGAAACAGAAATCCTATTTTACACACCACTACAAACAGAGCTTCATTTCTGCTTCTTACCCATAATCCCCTTGGTTAATTCGCCGCTGCATTTGATCCCAGCGGCCCTACAGATCACCTCGAGCTGCCGCGTCCATGTGTTTTCATGACGAGCCCTCCTCTCCGGTCTGACGGCTGACATTTAGCCGACGCCCCCTTCTCCCCACGCCATGCGCTGACATCAGGTTGGCGTGTCACGTAGAGGCGAGGCAGCGTGACGCCGTCAGCATCCATCTCGCCTCGTCCCTCCTTGCTAAATGAAATCCTGTCTGCCCCGTTTCCTTTCACAGCTTAGCCCATATTTTAATTAGCTCTGCTCTCGCTGTCTTCTTCTTCTCTGATGATTCCCTCCTTTCCTTCCATTCCTCCGTCTCTCTCTGAGTACTGTACAGTCATTTCTCAGGGTAGTTAATGAACGGATATCTGCTTTCGTGTCACATGGGTCAGGGTGTAGCATATCAGTCATCTGGGACTCAATTTAGCTGCAGCTCTGTCTTCCTGCTCTCCTTCCTCAGAGAGAGAGAGGAGGAGCAGGGATTGGATGACCTCCGATGTCGCCGTAGATTTCTGCTCGGTAATTATGCCGGGAATGAAAGAGATGCTTAGTGAGCGGACCACACGCCCCGACCAGAGAAAAGGTGTCTGGGACCCAGGCAGCGGAGGAATATGAATAGAATATGAATATGCAGCAGTTCCTATCAGCCTGTCTCATTGAGGGAGCAGAGACGCTCCGTGACTGAGAAACATACTGATCTCCAAACTCTTCTGTGGGTTTCTGTCCTTCTACTAGTGTGGGCGTTCCGGCGTTAAAGAATGAAAATGGTGACCGAAATAATAATAATCATACAATCATTATAATAAAAAGTGATTTGAGGAATAACATCTCTTTATTCCACTTCTGGATCACTTCCTGAACTCGACAACAGAGCTGATCAGTTTAGTTCCTCCCTCGCTGGTCCTCCATGTTTGGACCCAATCCTTCTAATGAGCTCCAACTGCTGCTGTTGTTGTTGAAGACATCTCTCCCTCTGTTGTAACCTGAGCTTCTCTCTGCGCTGCACCGCCAGCTGCAAGCCGCCGGCTCAGCCGTTACCACCTGATGATGACAGAGTCGTTAGTGAAGTGATGAAGCGGCTGAATGCTGGAGGAGGAAACACCAGCGAAGAAAGTCGTTCACCGCTTTTATTTTGACGAAGAGAAAGTGTGAGAAAAGTTCAAAAGCTCAGCTGCCTCACCCAGTGTGTGTGTGTGTGTGTGTGTGATCCCTTTAATCCTGATTCGCCCATGTCCTTCAAACCCCAAGGTTGTCATTAATGAGCGTTTTCTCTCCCTGCCTCACCCTGCTCTCTCTCTCTCTCTCTCTCTCTCTCTCTCTCTCTCTCTAAACCATTCCTAATTAACTACAAGCACTGCTGCTTCCTAATGATGACTGAATATGTGTGTGTGTGTGTGTGTGTGTGTGTGTGTGTGTGTGTGTGTGTGTGTGTGTGTGTGTGTGTGTGTGTGTGTGTGTGTGTGTGTGTGTGTGTGTGTGTGTGTGCTGTGTGTGCGTGTGTGTGCGTGTGTGTGTGTGTGTGTGTGTGTGTGTGTGTGTGCATGTGTGTGCGTGTGTGTGTGTGTGTGTGTGTGTGTGTGTGCGTGTGTGTGTGTGTGTGTGTGTGTGTGTGTGTGTGTGTGTGTAGTGTGTGTGTGTGAGTGTGTGCGTGTGTGTGTGTGTGTGTGTGTGTGTCGTAAGTGTGTGTGTGTGTGTGTGGTGTGCGCGTAAGTGTGTGTGTGTGTGTGTGTGTGTGGTGTGTGTGTGTGTGTGTGTGTGTGTGTGCTGCTCTAATAAGCCTGTCCTCTGGTTTGATTAGCGACAGCTAGAAGTTGGGGGTGATCCAACTCTCGGAGGCCTCTGGGATCCTCTAGTCATGTCTGATCATTAATATCTGAACTCAGCAGATTCTGATTCACTCCGGTTGCCAAGTTTGAAACAATTTAAGGAGTAAGTGGTGACGAAGAGTATGAATGGTCCAGTGTAGCGTGTTGAAGTCTGGCAACAATAATCCTGCGTGATGTGATTGTGTGCTGAACGCCTGTTTTCTACCTTAAATCTGAAGAAGAAGAAGAAGAAGAAGTCCATTAACGTCCCTCCGTCTGTCTCCGTCCGTCTCAGGTGTGGTGTCCAGGTGGGGGCGGGACCATGGAGAGGCTGTTGCTGTGCGTGATGCTGGCGGTTGCCATGGCAGTGCGGGCACAGATCTGCCCGAAGCGCTGCGTGTGTCAGATCCTGTCACCCAACCTGGCAACCCTCTGCGCCAAGAAAGGTCTGCTGTTTGTGCCGCCGAACATCGACCGGCACACGGTGGAGCTCCGGCTGGCCGACAACTTCGTCACGAGGTAACGCTCGCCGCTGGATGGCCGTCTGCGGGGTTCTCACCATACTAGAAGTCCATACCCATACCCAGGGCAATACTAGAGACCACTGACCAGACCTCAGGGAACAATGACAAAAGGCATTTTTAAATAAAGATTTGAACAATACAAACAACAACAATCAGAGTTTTTAAAAGAAAAAACTAACAAAATTAAACTATTTTCAGATTGTTTTATTCTGTGTACATCAAATTATTTAAGGAATGTTTTTTTTATTAGCACTGAAATAAAACCATCATCTTCTTTGGGCCCGGGAGGAAGTCCCAGTCTGGACCTCAGCTCCTCATGGTGCTGCAGTCTGGAGAGAACCTATATCAATGCATCCTTTTTAATAGAGATGTGGATTTGTGTCTTGGTGCTCCTCAGTGTGAAGAGGAAGGACTTTGCTAACATGACTCGGCTGGTGGACCTCACCTTATCCAGAAACACCATCTCCTTCATCACACCCAATGCCTTCTCTGATCTGGAGAACCTCAGAGCTCTGCACCTCAACAGGTACGGTCCAGCTGCAGGTCTACCTGCAGGTCCACATGCAGGTCTACATGCAGGTCCACATGTTAGTCTACATGCAGTTCTACATGCAGGTCCACATGCAGGTCTACATGCAGGTCAACATGCAGGTCCACATGCAGGTCTACCTGCAGGTCCACATGCAGGTCTACATGCAGGTCCACATGCAGGTCCACATGCAGGTCTACATGCAGGTCCACATGCAGGTCTACCTGCAGGTCCACATGCAGGTCCACATGCAGGTCCACATGCAAGTCTACATGCAGGTCCATATGTTAGTCTACATGCAGTTCTACATGCAGGTCAAAATGCAGGTCTACATGCAGGTCAAAATGCAGGTCTACATGCAGGTCCACATGCAGGTCCACATGCAGGTCCACATGCAGGTCTACATGCAGGTCAAAATGCAGGTCTACATGCAGGTCAAAATGCAGGTCTACATGCAGGTCCACATGCAGGTCCACATGCAGGTCTACATGCAGGTCCACATGCAGGTCTTCCTGCAGGTCCACATGCAGGTCCACATGCAGGTCTACATACTGTTGGTGTTTACTTCCAAAGCTTCAAAGTGCTGTTTATTCATTTATCCCCCCCCCCCCCCCCCCCCCCCCCCCCAGTAACCGGCTGACGAGGATCGGCAACGATACGTTCAGCGGGATGTCGAAGCTCCACCACCTGATCCTGAACAACAACCAGCTGATGCTGATCCACCAGGGAGCGTTCAACGACCTGCTGGCTCTGGAGGAGCTGGACCTCAGTTACAACAACCTGGACTCCATTCCCTGGGAGGCCATCCAGGTCAGGATCTCCCTAGACCACGGCAGCCTTTCAGGAGGAAATCATCCAACCCCAAACACAATAAAACCAGCCATAAAACATTTTTGGGGCATTCATTTGGAATTAAAATAAAGAGATCTTTAGGGCTTCTGGATGTAACACAGGTCATTATGTGGACTATTCATTAAACCTCAATAAAGCTTCATTTTGATGCATTTCCAGTGCTTTAAATTAGTACCAGCCTCTTTGCCAGCCAGTAGGCAGTTTTAATGTAAATCAAATGGCCGCGTCCCCGTGGATGGGCTCCCTTAATTACTTTGTTACTTAGATGACTAAGTCATTCTAGTAACAGGTGCTGTGTTACATAACACATTCAACTTCACCATTTCCTCCCTTACTATTAAAGGGACAATACGCCGCCTCATGCAGTCGGCGGAGCCTGTAGGACGGATTGAAACCTCCCCAGTGATTAACCAGTTCCTGTGTGTGTTCCCCTCCTGCAGAGAATGATCAGCCTCCACACGCTGAGTTTAGACCACAACATGTTGGACTACATTCCAGAGGGGACGTTCTCGCTGCTACAGAAACTCAACCGGCTGGACGTCACCTCCAATAAACTCCAGAAGCTGCCACCGGACCCACTTTTCCAACGAGCGCAGGTATCCTACGGGGGGTGGTATGGATAGAAAAAATGTCTTCCACTAAAGGGAAGCAGCAGGATGTGGTATCTGTTAATGTGAAAACACTCACTGGACCGGTGTGATCCTGAATGTAACGATGGTGTTCTCTAGGGGTGGGTAAAAATATTGATACGGCAATATATCGCGATACTTTGCTTCCCAATACAATATTGATTTTTCAACTCCAAATATCAATAACAAAAAAGATTCATGTTTAGACGCGTTGTGAATGCCGTACTTTATCTATTTTCAATATTTATTACCAGTGAATTTCATGGGAATATATAAAATGGAGAGGCTGTTTTGAATTAAATAGTTTTGACTCAATTTGTCCTCTGTTGTACATATACAGGTCCTTGTGTTTTCATCTGTATTAAATCGTGATATCGTGATACGTATCGCATCGTGACCAAAGTATCATGATACGTATCGCATCGTGACCAAAGTATCGTGATACGTATCGCATCGTGACCAAAGTATCATGATACGTATCGCTTCGTGACCAAAGTATCATGATACGTATCGCTTCGTGACCAAAGTATCATGATACGTATCGCATCGTGACCAAAGTATCGTGATACGTATCGCATCGTGACCAAAGTATCGTGATACGTATCGCATCGTGACCAAAGTATCGTGATACGTATCGCATCGTGACCAAAGTATCGTGATACGTATCGCACTGTGAGGTTCTTGCCAATACTCACCCCTAGTGTTCTCGCTGCCAGGTGCTGGCCACGTCGGGCTTCATGACCTCCTCCTCCTTCGCGCTGTCCTTCGGGGGGAACCCTCTCCACTGTAACTGTGAGCTGCTGTGGCTCCGCCGGCTGAACCGGGAGGACGACCTGGAGACCTGCGCCTCCCCCCAGCACCTCTCGGGCCGCTACTTCTGGTCCGTCCCCGAGGAGGAGTTCCTCTGCGAGCCGCCGCTCATCACCAGATACTCCCACGAGATGAGGGTGCTGGAAGGGCAGAGGGTCACTCTCAGGTACCCGGATATAGTATGAATACGTGCATTATCCTTTTAACCAGTCACACACACACACACACACACACACACAGGCCGAAACTTTAACGAGGATGAAAGTAAAGCAGGAGCAGGTCTAAGAGATAATGATTACTTCATTTGCATATATATTGGTCACACGCTTCCGATCCTGATAGATGTTGTGTTTCCTAACATGGAATTAGAAGGAGAGAAAGTAACCAAGTAACACATGCGGTGTGATGGGAAAGATCGGAGACACACATTCATCATGTTGTACAGTCTAACACACACCGTCACCCATGGGTGCCAGTCTGCAGCAAACCCCTGAAAGATGATCTTACTCGTCTCTTATATAAACTCATTACTCTTATTTATTCATTCTACAGAGAATCACAGCCAACGAGACACAACGACCATGACACAGGGCTTCAAAGGACTTTCTGTTGTTTCTCAATAGATCATAGAGAGCAACCTGCTTGTGTGCAAAGAGATCATTCATTCATTTATTTTATGTCACTTCCATGATTCGTGTTGCTTTATACTCGATCCACGTCGAGTCATCGGGATCAGAAACCTTAGACCGTCTCCTTTGAGTCTCGGCTTCATGACTGAACCACCTGAACTCCTTCATTGTACTTACAACTTAACTCATTTACAGCTGTAACTGTTGGAATACATCAGTAAAGAGATATTTAAATATTTGGTCCATGTTTTACTCAGTTGCAGCCCTGAACTAATTATTCATTCACGATTCATAGTCCAAAAGTGCAAATAACTGTAATGTTTAATAGCTGATCCTTATTCTCCGCCTTATTGACCGTGTAACCAGCGTTCTGTCCCTGGAGGTGCTGGTAAGGGTTATTGTAGTACCAATATTAGTAAAAGTCAAAGGCTGATGTCAAACATGCTGACCCAGATGAATGTGGATGCAGTCGATGGAAGGTGGAGGGAATCCAGGAGCTCATCCTGTCTCACTGGACTCCCCACAGGTGTAAGGCGAGAGGGGACCCGGAGCCGGCGATCCACTGGATCTCCCCCGAGGGCAAACTGGTGTCCAACTCCTCCAGGACGCTGGTCTACACCAACGGGACTCTGGACATCCTCATCAGCACGGTGAAGGACACCGGCTCCTTCACCTGCATCTCCTCCAACCCGGCCGGCGAAGCCCACCAGACCATAGACCTGGTCATCATCAAGCTGCCCCACATCTCCAACAACACCAACAACATCCAGGAGCCCGACCCGGGTTCCTCGGACATTTCCACGTCCACGCGGGGCGGCGCCGGCGGCAGCAACGTGACGGGCGACGTGAAGGCCGGCGCCGATAAGAGGGTGGTGACGGCCGAGGCCACGTCGTCCACGGCGCTCATCAAGTTCAACTTCCAGAGGAACATCCCCGGCATCCGCATGTTCCAGATCCAGTACAACGGGAGCCAGGACGACTCGCTGGTCTACAGGTAGGACAGGACCACAGACAGACAGACAGACAGACAGACAGACAGACAGACAGACAGACAGACAGACAGTGGAAACTGAACCGTGATATGTGGACGGAGAGAATTACTCAACTTTGAGCCTCGTAGATTAGATTACAATAGATTGAATGCAACATTAATGATCCTGTTGGGATCCTGTCGCTACCAGGTCCTCGAGGACACTACCAGGTCCCCGAGGACACTACCAGGTCTTAGAGGACACTACAAGGTCTTAGAGGACACTACCAGGTCCTCAGGGACACAACCAGGTCTTAGAGGACACTACAAGGTCTTAGAGGACACTACCAGGTCCACGAGGACACTACCAGGTCTTAGAGGACACTACCAGGTCCTCGGGGACACAACCAGGTGTTAGAGGACGCTACCAGGTCTTAGAGGACACTACCAGGTCCTCGAGGACACTACCAGGTCTTAGAGGACGCTACCAGGTCCTCGAGGACACTACCAGGTCCTCGAGGACACTACCAGGTCTTAGAGGACACTACCAGGTCCTCGAGGACACTACCAGGTCTTAGAGGACACTACCAGGACCTCGAGGACACTACCAGGTCTAACCCTTAGTGTTGGGATTTGTTAATTCAGGTTTTGATTGATTTTGCACAGGCTTATTGATATGGTGGTAGGAGTGGAGTCTAGAGGAGTCCAAGGGGCCTCAGTGGGTGTGGTGCTGTGGTTGGTTAAGCTCTGCTCTCTGACCCCGGAGGTCAGGTTCAATATCCAGGTAAAGTGCATCTGTAGAGACCAAGGGGCCACCGGCTCTCTCTCCCTCTCTCTCTGTCTCTCCCTCTCTCTCTCCCTCTCTCTCTGTCTCTCTCTCTCTCTCTCTCTCTATCCCTCTCTCTCTCTCTCTCTCTCTCCCCCCTTGACTTTTGCCGTTTTGCAGGACTACACAGATCACATCAGCCTCATATGATTGTTATTTGAGCTCAATATTTACTTTGTTGAAACGAGGGAAACCGAATTAACGCCGGCCGGTTTTATCCATCTTTCATCATCGCTGCTGATCCCAACGCACACTTCATCAGGGCGCGGTATCGCCCGGCCGCCGGGGGGGGGCATCGACCCATCTGGGTCACCGTGACAAAGGCGAGGTCGTCGTTGTTTCACCGCCGTCTTTCTCTCTCTGCTGCTACTCCGATGTCCGACCAACAAACGCCCCGAACGCCGCCCTGAACGCCGTCCTGAATGCCGTCCTGAACACTGTCCCGAACGCCACCCCGAACGCCGTCCTAAATGCTGTCATGAACGCCGTCCTGAACACTGTCCCGAACGCCGCCCTAAATGCTGTCCTGAACGCCGTCCTGAACACTGTCCCGAACGCCACCCCGAACGCCGCCCTAAATGCTGTCCTGAACACCCTTCTGAACGCTGCCCTGAACGCCGTCCTGAATGCCGTCCTGAACGCCGTCCTGAACACTGTCCTGAACGCTGTCCTGAACGCTGTCCTGAACGCCGTCTGCTTCTCGTTCTTATTCTCTAAAACACACCGAAGCATTGGCACATTGGTTGTTTTCATTTTCACCCTTTAAAATACTTGGAAAGTGTTACGAGTGTGAAGGCCACGGAAACAAACAGCTTCCTGTGGGGGAACGGACGAGGAGGAGGAAGAGGAGGAGGAGGAGGCATGATAAGACGGCCTTTCACCCCCTCCTCGTTCTGTCAATCAAAGTCTTTCTTCCTCACCCTCCCCTCTTCTTCCTGCTCTCCTTATTTTCCAATTGAAAGCGGCGGATCATCTGTGTTCCTTTGCAGCTCTCTTGTCTTTAGATAGCAGATTGATTTCCATTCAACCACTCGGCTCGCACAAAAGCAGCAACCCATCGATTGTTTTGTTCTTTTATTACCCGAAAACACGCAGAAAGGAAGAGAGGAGGGAGGGAGGGAGGGAGGGAGAGGAATACAGAAAGGTGAAGGATGGAGGAAAACAGAGTGATGGAGAGGAAGAGAGACAGACAGGTCCTGTTGTCACAGACAGGGCACTTACTTTCCACGTTCAATAAGAGCTTATTGATTTGAGCTGACATCCCTACTCTTTGCTCCTCACCTGCTACTCCATTATTTTCCAATTGAAAGCGTGCGGATCATCGTGTGTTTCCTCCATACGTGCAGTTCTCTACATAAAGAAGCATTAAGATGAGCAGATTGATTTAAGCTTTTATCCTCTCGGCTCGCACGTTAACCTCCTGAGCAGCGAGAGCTCCCATGTGAAATTGTAATCGTTGTACCACTTGATTCTGTATTGATCCCTGCAGGGGAAAGCTCACCACCGCCTCCCGGGAGGACAGCACTCCGATGTCTTGCTCAAGGACACTTGAGACGGGTCGATGTTTCCTGATCCAGTTTTATATTTCTGACCCGGAGGCAAAAATGTAATACAGACCAGTTTTTGACCAGGATGGAGTGTTTTTACTTTGAGTGATGGACGAGTCAAAAGTGGCTTCACAGATCAATGAGTCCTGTTGTCATCAGACAGGGCACTTACTTTAAAAATATCAATAAGAGCTTATTGATTTGAGCTGAAATCCCTAAATCTTCTACTCTCAAAATCAACAGTGACAGAGCTACACTGCAAATAATGCCAAACCTGGGTGCGGCCGTGTGTTTCCTCCATACGTGGAGTTCTCTACATAAACAGAAGCATAAGTGAGCGATGGTTTAAAGCTTTTATCCTCCCGCCGACGTTAACCTCCTGAGCAGCGAGAGCTCCCCATGTGAAATGTAATCGTTGTACCACTTGATTCTGTATTGATCCCTGCAGGGGAAAGCCTCACCCACCGCCCCTCCCCCTGGGGGACAGCACTCCGATGTCTTGCTCAAGGACACTTGAGACGGGTCGATGTTTCCTGATCCAGTTTTATATTTCTGACCCGGAGGCAAAAATGTAAACAACCAGTTTTTTACCCCATGATGAGTGTTTTTACTTTGATTATAACGAGTCAAAAGTGGCTTCACAATCAATGAGTTTTGTATCAAAATAGCAATTTAAAAATATCAAAACAACGATGAATGATGAAATTAAATTTCTACTCTCAAAATCAACAGTGACAGAGCTACAGTGCAAAAAAATCCAAAACACTGTAAGAAATGAGTACTCTCATTAATGCAGTATCTTCAATTAAAACTACAGTTAGTGATTACAGTTCTGATTCTAAAGTCCTAAAGTCCTGAGTCCAAAGTCCTGAGTCTAAAGTCCAGACTCCAAAGTCCTGAGTCTAAAGTCCTGAGTCCTGATTCAAAGTCCTGAGTCTAAAGTCCTGAGTCCAAAGTTCTGAGTCTAAAGTCCTGATTCTAAAGTCCTTATTCTAAAGTCCTGATTCTAAAGTCCTGATTCTAAAGTCCTTATTCTAAAGTCCTGAGTCTAAAGTCCTGATTCTAAAAGTCCTGAGTCCAAAGTTCTGATTCTAAAGTCCGGACTCCAAAGTCCTGAGTCCAAAGTTCTGAGTCTAAAGTCCTGAGTCCTGATTCAAAGTCCTGAGTCTAAAGTCCTGAGTCCAAAGTTCTGAGTCTAAAGTCCTGATTCTAAAGTCCTTATTCTAAAGTCCTGAGTCTAAAGTCCTGAGTCTAAAGTCCTGATTCTTAAGTCCTTATTCTAAAGTCCTGAGTATAAAGTCCTGAGTCCAAAGTTCTGATTCTAAAGTCCTTATTCTAAAGTCCTGAGTCTAAAGTCCTGAGTCCAAAGTTCTGAGTCTAAAGTCCTGATTCTAAAGTCCTTATTCTAAAGTCCTGATTCTAAAGTCCTGATTCTAAAGTCCTGAGTCTAAAGTCCTGATTCTAAAGTCCTTATTCTAAAGTCCTGAGTATAAAGTCCTGAGTCCAAAGTTCTGATTCTAAAGTCCTTATTCTAAAGTCCTGAGTCTAAAGTCCTGAGTCTAAAGTCCTGAGTCCTGATTCTAAAGTCCTTATTCTAAATTCCTGATTCTAAAGTCCTGATTCTAAAGTCCTGAGTCTAAAGTCCTGAGTCTAAAGTCCTTATTCTAAAGTCCTGAGTCTAAAGTCCTGAGTCCTGATTCTAAAGTCCTTATTCTAAAGTCCTGATTCTAAAGTCCTGAGTCTAAAGTCCTGAGTCCTGATTCTAAAGTCCTTATTCTAAAGTCCTGAGTCCAAAGTTCTGATTCTAAAGTCCTTATTCTAAAGTCCTGAGTCTAAAGTCCTGAGTCCTGATTCTAAAGTCCTTATTCTAAAGTCCTGATTCTAAAGTCCTGAGTCCAAAGTTCTGAGTCTAAAGTCCTGAGTCTAAAGTCCTGAGTCCTGATTCTAAAGTCCTTATTCTAAAGTCCTGAGTCCAAAGTTCTGATTCTAAAGTCCTTATTCTAAAGTCCTGAGTCTAAAGTCCTGAGTCCTGATTCTAAAGTCCTTATTCTAAAGTCCTGATTCTAAAGTCCTGAGTCCAAAGTTCTGAGTCTAAAGTCCTGAGTCTAAAGTCCTGAGTCCTGATTCTAAAGTCCTTATTCTAAAGTCCTGAGTCCAAAGTTCTGATTCTAAAGTCCTTATTCTAAAGTCCTGAGTCTAAAGTCCTGAGTCCTGATTCTAAAGTCCTTATTCTAAAGTCCTGATTCTAAAGTCCTGAGTCCAAAGTTCTGAGTCTAAAGTCCTGAGTCCAAAGTTCTGATTCTAAAGTCCTGATTCTAAAGTCCTTATTCTAAAGTCCTGAGTCTAAAGTCCTGAGTCCTGGGTCTAAAGTCCTTATTCTAAAGTCCTGAGTCCTGAGTCCAAAGTTCTGAGTCTAAAGTCCTGATTCTAAAGTCCTTATTCTAAAGTCCTGGGTCTAAAGTCCTGAGTCCTGGGTCTAAAGTCCTGAGTCCAATCAGGTGGACCCATCAGTGCGTTCAGTCTGACGATCTTGTTCTGATATCCGGTGGAAAACAGTTCATTATTAATCTGACCTGAAATATTTCATCCATCTGTGAACTCTTCCTCTCTTTAATGTAAACTGTAAGGAACCGGATTGAGGATTGAGTCACACCCCCCTTATCTGACCCCAGCCGTTGACCCCTTATTTCAAGGTCGGGTCAGGGGAAGACTGGACAATGCTTTGACCTTTAACCCGTAGGTTATCGTGCACTTTGACCTTTACACCTGGCTGGTCGATGAAGACGACTATAAAAGTGAAAATGTTCTTCGGACGGAGCTCATTAAGGTTTGAATGCACGCCGTCCAGGGGGATTATGGGAGAATGACTTCACACATAAAGGGAGTAGATGTATTGTTCAGTCAATGAACGGATCAAACACTGATGGTAGAGATATGTGTGAGACATAAAGATAGAGAGGATGCTGCTGTCCAATCATTGCTACGGTAACCATTAACATGTTCAACCCAGTCATTCATCCTGTTACCTTCAGATCAGTTTATTTATTTCAAACCCCATAAGTAATCATATCAACAATGATACAGAAGAATGTAATAAAATACAAATCAAAATCTAATTCACACCACGGACTTCAAACGAATACCCGACCCCCCAGGTGGGGAGCCTCGGGTCTAAACGGGAAGTCCGGTCCACAAGACGGGAAGAAAGATGGTGTGACTGTCCGTGTGTGAGTGAGCCTGCAGCTCTCCGTCCGGCGTTGATCTCCCATCATGCTCTGTGATGTTGAAGCGGGTTTCTGGATGAAATGTCTTGGCGTGACGTTTCCATGAAATCAGAGCGGAGGTCGCCGTCGGCTGGCGGGGATCTGCTTCCACCGCAGAAACCGCCTGGTTGTGAGCAGCCAGAAGAGGATGTGAGGACGTGAGGACACAAGGATGTGAGGACACAAGGATGTGAGGACGTGAGGACACAAGGATGTGAGGACGTGAGGACACGAGGATGTGAGGACGTGAGGATGTGAGGACGTGAGAATGTGAGGACGTGAGGATGTGAGGACGTGAGGACACGAGGATGTGAGGACGTGAGGATGTGAGGACACGAGGATGTGAGGACGTGAGGATGTGAGGACGTGAGGACACGAGGATGTGAGGACGTGAGGATGTGAGGACGTGAGGATGTGAGGACACAAGGATGTGAGGACGTGAGGATGTGAGGACGTGAGGACGTGAGGACGTGAGGATGTGATGACATGAGGACACAAGGATGTGAGCACGTGAGGATGTGAGGATGTGAGGACGTGAGGACGTGAGGATGTGAGCACGTGAGGATGTGAGGACGTGAGGATGTGAGCACGTGAGGATGTGAGGACGTGAGGACATGAGGATGTGAGGATACGAGGATGTGAGGACGTGAGGATGTGATGACATGAGGACACGAGGATGTGAGGATGTGATGACATGAGGACACGAGGATGTGAGGATGTGAGGACGTGAGGATACAAGGATGTGAGGACGCGCGGATTCAAGGATGTGAGGACACAAGGATGTGAGGACACAAGGACGTGAGGACACAAGGACGTGAGGATGCGAGGATTCAAGGATGTGAGGACACAAGGATGTGAGGATACAAGGAGATGAGGACACAAGGACGTGAGGATACAAGGATGTGAGGACACAAGGATGTGGGGACACAAGGACGTGGGGACACAAGGATGTGAGGACACAAGGACGTGAGGACACAAGGATGTGGGGACACAAGGACGTGGGGACACAAGGATGTGAGGACACAAGGACGTGAGGACACAAGGATGTGGGGACACAAGGACGTGGGGACACAAGGATGTGAGGACACAAGGACGTGGGGACACAAGGATGTGGGGACACAAGGACGTGGGGACACAAGGATGTGAGGACACAAGGACGTGGGCGCTGCAGCACCGAGGATTCAACAGGAATCAATGAAACTGAATTCCTGTTCATCCATAAACACGAGCTCTAGAAAAATGCTTTATTTAAGTCTTAGGTAGCAGCGAGTTCAGCCGCTCCAAGCCTGCAGACATAAAGGCTGCATGTTGTTATTATGGGATGCACAGCAGGGGGATGGAGACAGACTCCCCTCCTGTCTCTAACAGGGAGAGTGTATCCTTGTCACCTCGCTCAGTGCTTCAGGCGTGAAAAACATCCGCCTTTGTCCTGCCGTAATGCTACCATTCTGATTTCATAGCACCCTGAACACACCGCGGGCCTAATGTAACAGGGTTAGTGTTGTAAGTACACGGAGGTGTTGGGGGGTGCTAAGAGGCTGCGAAGGACAGTAAGAAAGAGACAAAGGGATCATATATGAGTCTGTTCATTCAGGTGAGGGGAAGCTACGACGGCGTGTCAGGTCCACTGTAGGAGAAAAACTAAAACGGAGCCGACAGGGGGCAGTATTCAGAGAAAATACTTCATTACGATGCTAACAACCGGCATCTATGCTAGCTAACTTCACATGAATGTACGTATTTATATTTCTAATGAATCATCCCAACGTGTGACGACGCCTCGTTAAGATGCTTATTGTTGGTTTTATTTATATGAGGACAACCTGTCATCTTATGGGTGTTTTATTGATCGGGGCGTTTGGGCTAAGATGCTAGTGGTAGCGTTATCTTGTTGTCATAGCAACGGCAAACACCCAGCCAAGCAACTTGTTTACATCACACGTTGTGATGTATTTATTCGAAAAATAAACGCCTACATTAATGGGAAGTTAGCCTCCTTTTTTTCTCTGAATCTCTCTTCGCTCCGTTCTTTTTTTCCTTTTTTTTCTGGCCCGAATACGCCATCGTAGAAGTGAAAAGGGTTGAAAGGAAGGATAAAAGGAAGGACATACTGAAGGAAGGAGGAAGGTAGAAGATGATGAGTGTCAGTGAGAGTGGAAGGAAGAAGATGTGGGAGGACAGATGGATGAAAGAGAGATTAGAGGAAAGGAGACATTCTCAATAAAGCCAGGAAGAAAGGAGGAGGACCAGAGTAAAAAAAGGGCATCGGTTAGAAAAAGTTCAGAAGAAGTGAAGCGTGTTGGAAGGTGAGAATGAAGAGATGAAATGTTGTGAAGTAGAGGGAGGGAAGGATTAAAAGAAAGACATGTAAAGAGGAAGAAGGGAATAGAAAGAGTTGTGAACATGAGAAGAGAAATTCCCAGAGGAAAAGAGGATGTGTTTGAGATAAAAACAAAGCAGAGGCGGATCAGTGAGAGGAGATAAGGGAAGGAAGGAAGGAAGGAAGGGAGGAATACCGCTGAGTCAGCAGAAGTGGAGGATGGAGCTGAGTAGCGTGTTGTGTTGGAATTAAAAGTGAAAGGCTGGTTCCGATGACAGCTTAGTGGTCACCTTGGATGAATAGCGTGCTACATACCAGACACCGCTACGAGGAGGGAACGGTGACGCTGCAACAATCCAACACAATGCTGGGAAACAAAGAGCCGGCGGTGCTCCTTGATGAGAGTTCCACATGGAGGGGCTGAGCGGCGTCTGAATGTGTGATTATTATTAGAAACCAAAGCGTTTAGATCATCGGCATTCCAATAACGTGTGTTTTATTGGGAAGTGTAACAGTATGACTGTAATTAAATCACTCATGTGTTAATGTGTTCAGAAATATGATCCTTATGTTCTGAGAAAGTAAGCTGAGTTAATGGTTGCTTGGCCACTCGCTAGGGAGGCAATATTTACCCTTTCAGCAACGTTTCTCTGACCGGGTTTAATGAATTAAGATGTGAGCAAAGCCTGGCTGGCCCTGGTCCCCCGGCTGGCCCTGGTCCCCCGGGTCCCCTGAGACCCCCATCCACCTCTGACTAGAAGCCAGGTGGGGCTTGTTAGCCATTAGCTGTTGGCGTCAGGAGCATTAGGCATGGTGGATCAGAGATAAGGAGCTAGCTTCTGCAGTGCTGCTGTCTGCCTGAGAGAGCTTTTAGCATGGCAACGTGCCATCTGCTGTGTCAGCAACTTTAGCATTGAGGTCAACAATAATGGGCCGGAGTGGAACCAGCTTTGATCCTCCTCTCTTTGGGCTTAGAAACCAGCTGATGATTACTGGTCCGACCGGACTTGAGATGTGAGAAATGTGTTCAAGTTCATGTAAAATTCTGAAAATGAAGTCAGGATTTTGAGTTTAAAGGTCATAATCGGGACTATTTAGACATATATTCATAAGGCAACACATTGACCAAACAGAACAGTGTCAATTAAAAGCGAATAAAGCAAATATCTCAGCCATTTCTCCGTCTTGGACCAGATATAATAAAAGACCCAGATGTTGACCTCAGAACTGGAGGTGGCGCTCCTCCTCCCATACCTCCGTATCCGTGTTATGTAATCCATAGAAGAGAATGTGAGAGTGTGAGGACAACACAAGTGTAACGGTGTAGAGAAGAGTCTGTTAAATCCCAGAACTGCCTCTGCATGCTGTTTTTCTTGGCTTATCTGACAGTTTTCCAGGTCCGGCTGTTTCATTTAGACTAGCTTGCGCTGCGGTAGCATGGGAGTCTTTAGCCAGAAGCACTGAATACCATTTTCTAAAATAATTGGACAACCTACTTTGAGATATCTGTGACCCAAATGTTGGTCCAATCCCTGTTTGGGCAACACTGCTATGCAATTTACCAATGTTTGCTTGTCTGCTTTGTTTGTTTGTCTGATTGTGTGTTTGTTTGTTTGTTGTTTCCTGTTCAAACATTCCTGTGGAGACGTTTTACTTATTTATGTTCTTTATACCAAGAACATTTAAATTGTTAGATTACAATGGAAATGTCGCCATCTCATTTGGGATAAACAATCTCATGACGATGTCCGTTTGTAGTTGAACTGTTGCTTTCAGACACATTAGTGTTGTTGTTGTTGTTGTTGATGTTGTTGTTGTTGTTGTTGTCATGGAGATGGAAATGTTCACATCATTACTTATTTTCTGAGGAAGATAATAATTAATCCACGTTGGCTAGAAAGATGAATCCCATCCTGGATCATACAGTTGACATGTAGTTGCTTGTTCTGGTGCTTTCGATCACAACACATGATCTTCATCAGTGGACAGAGTTGCTGTCGGGAATGAAGCTGAACTCATGATTTTAATAACGCGATGTATGATCATGAAAGTTTAACTCACATTTATTACATATAATTCTCCGCAATATTGTTGTAGTTTCTTTCAGTAATAGATTTGGAGATATAACAGATAGCTCTTGTCTAACCCTGTCGGACAGTAGGAAGCTGCTACCGGTAGCTTAGCTTAGCTTAGCTTAGCTTAGATCAGACAGAAACTGACAGTCTAAGGACGTAACTGCACTACCAAGAAATAGTTAGATACATAACTGTGTATAAAACATGTTGATTTGACGGTTAAAGATATGAGGTACAACAAGTGAATTACTGAGCTTGTGTTTGGTTAGCAGGCTAGCTGTTTCCCCTTGTTTCCAGTCTTTATGCTAAGCTAAGCTAGCGGGCTGCTGGCTGGAGCTTCAGCAGAAAGTGTGATGCTGGTTACACAGTTAGTTGTGACTCAGAAAAACACCAAATACATAAAAATGAAATTCAGATTCTTTCCAAACTGGACAGCCCCCCCCTCCCCCCCCTCGCCTCATGAAACCCAGAAACAATCTCCGCCTGCAGCTACACAAGGCCACTAATGAGCTCGCCCAGAGCGCTGAATATCATTTAAAAGCAACACACGCAGCCTGACTTATTAGAGCCGTGGCCCCTCATCACCGCTGCTCAGCTCAACATGGAGGCCCCTGGCCCTCGGTGTTGAATCATGGCTTTGAATTCTTTCCCTCCTGGAATAAAACATGTTTGAGGCCCGTCGGCTTCGTCCAACATTTAATCGAGTAAAACGGCGTGAAAATGGAACAATCTGGTGTCATAGTTCAGTGTTGGAGGCGAATGATTACCACGCACGTGCACGTGCAGCCACGTCCGTGCACTCACGCCCGTGCACTCACGCCCGTGCACTCACGCCCGTGCACAGTACGGTTTACCAGCATATAGTGCTGTTTGGGTGATGTATGTTGGCAGAGAGCCAGACACAGTGACGGCCACTGGGAGGAGAGGAGATTACTGTAACAGCACACACACACACACACACACACACACACTAGTGCAGACACATATAGACATAAGTACACAAATGCATACTCATAGAGCAGCGAGCACACAGACTTTCTCTGGTTTAATGAAACCCCGACACACACACACACACACACACACACACGTTGGCGCCCTGGGCTGAGAGCTTGGCAGAGCGAGTAGATAGATTAGTGTAATAGTCTCGGCCAAGGCAATCATCTGCCCACTGTAGGGCTTCAGATACTGGCAGCGAGATCGCGCTCAGACACAAAGAACCGAACCACAACGAGCGAGTCGGCCTCACAGCGCTGACGGCTCAGACAGGAAGTCAGAGACAAAAGGGAAAGTCCACTCATTTCAGTGAAAATGGTATAAAAAAGGCATGCGGTGGAACAACGCATTAACAATATCTGGATTTAGTGTAGAACGTGTTGTGAGTTGTGAAGCCGATGGGGATTTATTTACATCTCATGATTTATTCATAGATAGACGGCGAAGCAGCAAACATCCTCAAACGAGGAACGCATGCTGTATTTTTAACATCCACCGTTAGTAGATATTAACAAAGTAAGGTTTATGGATCCAGACTGATGATGGATTGTATTCCAGTGATGTGAGGAGGTTTATCTTCCATACAGAACTGATTTGTTGCGTTGTGTGATCTCTGAGTTATTATCACAAATTGTATTCTGTATCTATAAAAGACTGTACGTCCCATTTTGTGTTGATTATAAAATAAATATTGAAGCTTTCAAGAGATATGTGCATTTTATAACGTAGTGATTTAGAGCTCAGAGTTCAACATGCGTCTCTGTTTGCTCAACAGTGATATTTTGATTGTATGATATCAGCATCATATGTTACTGATACTGAACCACACGTGGGGAGACTTGTCTGCATCTGCTCTGTCAAAGCTGCAGCTGCACCAACGATGGGGACAGTAGGTGGAAATCAGGATCAGTGAGACAGAAACCTCCAGTTTCCTGCCCTGAAAGCACCTTCACGTAAATGTTCCCGGTCCTCTGGTTTGATGTCGAGTTTTGCATTCTGATGTCACCTCGCCCCTTATTTTCCATATGGAGAGGTTTCTTTAATGACCCCCCAGGAGAATTCTGTTCGTAGAGTAGGATGTCAGAGTGAAAGTGCTGGACAGGCGACCGGTCCTCTCTACGAGTCCACACACGTACTCCAACAGGGGGAAGGTGTCCCTCAGGGACCGGCCCGAGGCTGGAAACCAGGGCGACGCAGTTATATGGTTCAGCTATAAATCTACCAGCGACCAACGAGGAATAGCAAGATTGTTTTTTTAAACAGAGTAGGTTGATTCAGGGCTCTCTGCTGTACTCTCAGGCATCCAGGGTTAAAATGTTCTAAAAATACTCTGAATATTCATGACTCTTTATTCGCCTCTTGTTTACAAACTATATGAATCCTGGAGACGTAAAGTATTAATGAGCTGGTAAACAGCATTTAAGTCTGCGAGACAAGACGATAAAAACCAAACACATTATTTCATACCAAGGTATAAACGTTTACACACACACACACACACACACACACTCATACACAGTATGAGAGTTTATTCCAAGGCCAAAGCAACAAACGGGAAATTAATCTCCGTCAGTGTACGTACGTTGGTACAAACGTGGCTGCTTGTATCGGAGCGTGTTGGTGCCGGCATCATTAACCTGCACACTTCAATGTCACTGAATGTGTCCCCACACAGAACTGATGGCATGGTGAGTGTGTGTGGGAGCAAGGGTCACCACCCTGGTGATGAAAACATCACGAGAAGCACTCGTGGTTGCCCAGCGTTCAGATGCTGCCATTAGTATTCATGGGGTCACACACACACACACACACACACACAGCCTTGTGCTGTTATTCCACTGAGGGCACACTAGCAACCTCCTGCTACATCCATTCCCTAGATCTTAATGCTAACCATTAAGCCTCACCGTGTCTGCTAACCTTCACTTAACTGGGGCTCTAAACCAGATGCCGCGGCGGCCCTTTGCTCCTCTTGGTGCTCGCCGGCCACCAACCCGCCGCCCTCCCTGGGTTTGATGATGAATTTGGTTAGCATTTTAATGAGGGGATCCATGAGAGCTGACAAGCCCTTTAAGGAAAACTCAAGGACACATGTGCAGAGCGTCTCTTCAAAGTGACAGGTGTCCGGTCAGCGGAAGTGGAAAAAGCACCCCTGTTGTTTGTGCAACCACAACATCCAAGCTGGAAACTATGTGGCTTGTGTTTTATTGTGAAACCTGAAGATGAATGATTTTGGAAAGGAAGGGCGTCTCTGTGGGTCTGTGCAGTAATAAATCATCTAACTGCTCTCCTGTTCTGCTGATGAATTTTGTTGTTTTGGAGGATTCAGCGCCGAGCTGCACACACAGTGGAGCAGAGTGCATTAATACTTTATCATTTCCATTCTTCTTTCCCTGTTGAGTATTTTGTCTATATTTATTCCCCTTCTTTCAACAATACACTGTAATCCTTCCCCCCTGGAGGAAGGTGTTATAGGCCTTTAGTCACAAAGCAAAGGTAAATGTGTTTGTTGTACCGGCACATTCTCATTCCCCAGGACGCCTCGCCTACTTACTAACATGCTGGCTAGTCCGGCAACTTCCGGGTCAGAAAAATGAAGCCACGCTGCAGTGCATTCACCTTGCATTCATTCTGCTGGCCACCAGGGGGCGACTCCTCTCTGATTGTATAGAAGTCTATGAGAAAACAAGGTTTTATCTCAATAACATGAATTTATGGTCTCAATCTCAGCATGATGTTCAATTATGGTCCATTAAGAGTCCAGACTAGACCAGAAAGCAGGGAATGCTTTAGGGGGCGGGGCTTACCTGCTGATTGACGGGTTGCTACCACGCCAATAAACAGATAAAAATGATGCCGAAGCAACGCCATAATGACGACTATTTGTAGTCCAAAGTCATGCTTTGTTATGTCCCCTATCTAGACCTCTGGGGGACCACAGACAGTGTCTGGTTCCTCCACATAGTCTGGTCTGGTCTCTGGACTAATGTGAGCTACTATCTAGACCTCTAGGGGGACCACAGACAGTCTCTGGTTCCTCCACATAGTCTGGTCTGGTCTCTGGACTAATGTGAGCTACTATCTAGACCTCTAGGGGGACCACAGACAGTGTCTGGTTCCTCCACATAGTCTGGTCTGGTCTCTGGACTAATGTGGGCTACTATCTAGACCTCTAGGGGGACCACAGACAGTCTCTGGTTCCTCCACATAGTCTGGTCTGGTCTCTGGACTAATGTGAGCTACTATCTAGACCTCTGGGGGACCACAGACAGTCTCTGGTTCCTCCACATAGTCTGGTCTGGTCTCTGGACTAATGTGAGCTACTATCTAGACCTCTAGGGGGACCACAGACAGTCTCTGGTTCCTCCACATAGTCTGGTCTGGTCTCTGGACTAATGTGAGCTACTATCTAGACCTCTGGGGGACCACAGACAGTCTCTGGTTCCTCCACATAGTCTGGTCTGGTCTCTGGACTAATGTGAGCTACTATCTAGACCTCTAGGGGGACCACAGACAGTCTCTGGTTCCTCCACATAGTCTGGTCTGGTCTCTGGACTAATGTGAGCTACTATCTAGACCTCTGGGGGACCACAGACAGTCTCTGGTTCCTCCACATAGTCTGGTCTGGTCTCTGGACTAATGTGAGCTACTATCTAGAGCGTGAGATCTTTATTTTATTACTGGAGAAATGGCCTCATGTTGACTTGACATGTACGATGGTGACGGCCAACATGTTGAAACGGAGGCTTGAGGACCGTAGTGACGAACCGACGTTGCTCCTGTGAGCTCTGCTTCCAGACACAGCTGTTCTCTTCACAGCGACAAACAGCAGACAGACAAAGAGAGGAGTTGAGCATCTGGCTGCTAATGAGCCATGTCCCCCCTCAGGTGGTTGGTGGAGACCAAACATGGCTAAAAGGGGAGTGAATGCTGGACAGTAAATGAATGCTAATAATGTCCTAGATGGGTGTTCACATAAGCAACTGTTTGCCAAATAGGACTCCAAACCTTACCAGCTCATTTCTCAACACATTGCACATTAAAAATGAGCATTCTCCAAACATGAACCTGTATGTCCCTCCCTCCCTTGCCACAGAATGATTCCACCATCCAGCAAGAACTTCCTGGTCAACAACCTGGCAGCGGGGACCCAGTACGACCTCTGCGTGCTCGCCATCTACGACGACGTCATCACGTCCCTGACGGCGACCCGCGTGGTCGGGTGCGTGCAGTTCACCACCGAGTCGGAGTACATGAGGTGTCACTTCATGCAGTCGCAGTTCCTCGGCGGCACCATGATCATCATCATCGGGGGGATAATCGTGGCGTCGGTGCTCGTCTTCATCATCATCCTGATGATACGCTACAAGGTGGGTCTCCGGCGCCTCGCGTCATCCTGTCTGGTTCTGATTAAACAGTTAGATATCACAGCCGTGCGTGAAAGACTTGTTATGTTGACTTTGTTTTGTCCGTCAGGTGTGTAACCCTGGCGACGGAGGGAAAGGCGTGTCGCTATCGATGACCAACGTCCACTCGCAGACCAACGGGCAGCAGTCTCAGGGCTGCACGGTGACGCCCAGCTCCTCCAAGCACGCCTCCATCGGATTGGACGACCTCTCGGGATGCTCCAAGAAAAGGGGCGGGGCAGCAGGGGGAGCGGAAGGCTGCAAGGATTCGATAACCCAGTCGTCCGACTCGTCCCTGCCCGACTGCTCCACGACGACGTCGGTGCTCAGCCAGCCCTGGGCGGTCAGAAGCCCGACAGCTGGAGCCGAGGAGCGGGAGAGAGCGGGCGAGGAGAGAGCTCCAGCTGGCGTCTCCTCGCCCACCGGCGCCACCGGTTCCCTCACCAAGCCCAAGAGGAAGCCGGCTCCCGGGAAGCCAGGCTCTGCATGCTCCAACACCTCGGCCGCTGCTGAAAACCTGCAATCCTCCTCCCCCCGGCCCCCCTCCTCCACCTTCTCCGCCGCCTCCTCTGCTCTCCTGCCCTCCACCCCTCTGGAGAACCTCAACACCAACCGCAACAACTCCACCTCCCTCAACCAAACCCCGTCTCCTTTCTACCCGTCCCCTTTCTCCAGCCCTCTGGCCACGCCGAGCCCCGTTCCCTCCATCCGGTTCAGAGAGACGCCCATCCTGCGCAGGGCTCCCCGCCCCGCCGCCTCCTCCGCCAAGTACCAGACTCTCCCTGTGGAGGAGGCGGGGAGGAGCCGGGCGAGGAGGAGGTACTCGCTCAGCGAAGGAGGCTCTAAGACTCACTCGCCCCATCAGGGAGCAGGAGCAGCACCCAAAATAGGGCGCTTAATGCGGAACAAAAGGAGCCAATCAATGAGCGGGATGCTGCTCCCGAAGGACGGGGACGGAGACTCGGACAAAGGGCGATGCGAGTCGGACTGGATCTTAGAGAGCACGGTCTGAACCAGACGTCCACCACCAAGGACACTTTGGTGCATCCATAACTGTTTCTGATTTGTATGAGTGTAAGTGTGAGGTTTTGTGTGTGTGTGTGTGTGTGTGTGTGTGTGACACGTTTTGCTGTGTACAGGATGCGTGTGTTCATGTCGGACCCTTTGTTTCTAGATGTGTGGGAGTGTGACCGTGTGTTTTCAACAGAAAGCGTGAACCTTTTTTTCAGCCTGTTTTTGTAATTATTATTTTCATAATTGTTCAATTCCTTCTGTTCGGTTTACAGTTGTTGTTTGTTTTTTTGACTGTTTCCTGTCCTTCGGCGAGCGGATGACTCGCCGTGTCTCGTAGCGCCCTCGAGTCGCCCCGTCGGTTCCACTTTATAGCACAAAAACAAGACAACGGGCTCGCCACCTCATCCCCCCGATTCACACTCACCTTATCTGAAAATACCACCAAAAGGGAATTATTACAAAAAAAAAGAGGAATTAAAAAGAAACAATCCGAAGAACTGCAAAGCACACCATTCTCACACTCACACACCAACAGGAAGTGTGTGTCCATAGCAGCAAGAGAATAGCAGCCGGTGCCTTCTTTTGCACTAACAGACCCTCCGACCGACGTAGGACCAGGTGTAGGACTGGACCCGGATCCGGACGAGGGACTAGGATGGAGGGGACAGACAGGAAGAGAGATTTCACACATAGCCTTTCTTACCTATAAGGAGTACAGATGTTTCTTGACATATAGACAAACACAAACTGAGACACAAAAAAAAGTAACAAACAGATGAAGACTTTAACGGACCTCTTATGAAATTGATATTTTTTAAAGGGAAGAATAAAAAAAAAAAAGACATAAAAACCCCTGTGAGCTTTCCACTGACGCGGGTTTCCTCCGCCGGCGTCGGTCACGAGCACCCGGGAAGCTTCTGTACAGAAAAAGACAACATGTACTGTGTTGTTATGTTGTGTAAAATAAAAAGGGATAAAATGAAAACTGGCGATGTGAAATGAGTGTTTCATGGACACAATGTTCTTCTCAGGGAATGTTCTCTACCAGGATCTCCATCTCAACTCTGATGAGGTCCCAACGGTCGTATTTACCACGGTATTACCGGGAGGTCACTTTGCTTCTGACATCATTGTCTGTGACATCATTTGTTGCATCGTCGGGAAAAAGAAGAAGAAGAAGGCTTTAATTAAAACAGTTGAAGTTACACATTTGGATTCATCTTTTCTGCTATTTGGTAGAAACCCAAACATTCTGTCTGCCGGTTGATTTGAGCTGAAGAATCTCATTCCAAACCTCCCACTTCTCTCTGGCTGCGAACAGATTTACAAATGATGAAGTCCCAGGGGATGTGTCCTTGTTGAGTGCTTATTAAAATCACCATGGTGTTTCTTAAATGATGAGATATTCAAATGTGAGAGGAATGAGTAGATTTCAAAAGGTCCAAACAAAAACTGCTTCTACAAATATTTAAAGCCCCATTGCAGCATTATGGTTCAATAATAATAATAATAATAATAATCAAGGGTCACGTACGCTTTCTGGACTGGAACATGAATTCAAAATGAAGGTTATTTCGGGGGCAGATGTTAATATTGAAAGGGTTTTGTGCTCATCTTATTGGAGGACGATACTGTAACACCTCCCTCATGTTCACCACAGAGCGGACCCCCGTAGACCAGCGCCTGCAGCAGCAGGGTGACCTGGGGGCCACAGCCAGCACGGCTGAAGTCACTATCGGTTAACGCGGACGCGGGGAATGGATTCACTTCTGCAATTAAATCACTGGAGTTCGTTTGACATGAAGCACTTCTGACAGGCAACTGCAAATGGATGTTCTCACTTCAATTATCAGAAATT
Organism: Chelidonichthys spinosus; assembly: GCA_029853015.1. Classification (NCBI taxonomy): domain Eukaryota; kingdom Metazoa; phylum Chordata; class Actinopteri; order Perciformes; family Triglidae; genus Chelidonichthys; species Chelidonichthys spinosus. The sequence goes on from CM056833.1 coordinate 24,372,301, forward strand.
GCTGTTTTAATGAAGTCGCTGCAATCGACTGAATTGATGGTGAATCATTACTCAACTTTGGGAGCGCGTTGGAGTGTTTATTCTGTGTTCTCTGCCGTGGTGGGCCCTCAATGTTAGACCTTTATGTTGAATTATTGATAATGAGGTCAATAAAACTGGCGTCTCTAATTAAAGCGAGTGAGCTTCTGGGGCATTAAAGCCAGAATTACCCCCCACTGCTGCTCTCCTGTTGCATTTAGCTTCTCCCCCGGTGCTAACAGACAACAGCCGATGACGCCGGCGGCATCAGGTGA
>CM056833.1:24377593-24450093 GCA_029853015.1 Chelidonichthys spinosus
AGGTGGACTGAAGGTGGACTGAAGGTGGACTGGAGGTGGACTGGAGGTGGACTGAAGGTGGACTGAAGGTGGACTGGAGGTGGACTGGAGGTGGACTGGAGGTGGACTGAAGATGGACTGGAGGTGGACTGGAGGTGGACTGAAGGTGGACTGAAGGTGGACTGGAGGTGGACTGGAGGTGGACTGAAGGTGGACTGAAGGTGGACTGAAGGTGGACTGGAGGTGGACTGGCCCTCTGATAGAAACTCGTCCTCTGGTTTAAAGGCTCGACAGGAGAATGAGATCACAGCTGTTCATCTTTCTAGAAATTCACTCACATTTCAAATATACATTTAAATATGGATTTTTAGATTTAATTTATTGTTTATTCTCCTCCTCCTCCTCCTCCTCACTCCTCACCCTCTTCCTCCTCCTCCTCCTCTCTGGTGGGATTTGCCCACTAATCATTCACACAGCGAGTGATGTTTGTGAGGAGGAGGTTGTCCTGCAGCAGGGGGGGGGGGGGGGTGAAGGACCAGAAAGAAGGGATGAAAGGAGGAGGGAGGTGTCCACCCCCCCCAAAGCACTTAAAGCACCGTGTCTCTGCCGACAAACACTCATTTGAATAGGACACGTCTGATTCTGCTCCTTTCTCCCCTGGAGGAGGTGAAACAAGGGAAAGCAGCCGGCAGATGGGGAGCTGGGGAGGAAGGAGGTTTGAATCCATATTTATTGGTTGGAGCAGTTAAGTGGAACGAGGTCTGCGCTGCTGAAACGCTATAATTTCACACACATCTGAGGTAAGTATAGTGTCAACACAGGCCTCGTCTTCCCTTGCTGCTCCACGGCGAGTCACAGCACCGCTCTGTTATTATGTATTTCTATAAGTGGAGGCTGGGAACCATTTCTATCCGGAGTAATCACCATCGTTATTTCCTGAAAATCCCCACAGGAGAATAAGAAACCTCCTCTCAGGGTTTAAATGTTCAGGAGTTCAGAGAGGAAGTGGACATGTTCATATTCCACTTTTTATAGAAATGATTGGCAGTCTCTAGTTTGGATGTCTGCTTGTCTTGTCAGTCAGTAAACCTCGTTATTGAACCTGGATCCTTCCTGATTGATGGTTGTTTCTGTCAGCTGGAGATCAGCTCAGCTCGCTCTGAGCAGCAGGTCTGGATCCGAGTGTGTCGCTGTCATGTGAGTCCACGAGTCCAAGAAAGGACAACCGATCCGCTTCACATCCGCACCGCGTCTTAGTTTTCATGTAGCTGATGCTCATTTGATGTCCACGCAGAGTACACACAGTTTAACTGGGGGGGCCGAGCTGGACCGCGAGGAACCGGGACAAGTCCTGAATGGGTTTTGTTTCCTCTCCATGGTCCTCTTCTTCATGTGGGAGGTGGATTCAATCCTTCACAATAAAAGCCTCCGTCTGGTTGGAAGGAGGAAAACTTTTCAAACGGAGCAGCGTGAAATGTTCAGTGCATCAGCCACACTTCTAACGCTAACGATCACAGGAGATCAGAAGTGTCAGAACTTCCCACGTCCCTCAACAATGCAACGTGATGTAGAGAAATAAAAATAATAGCTTCCTCACACATTCAGTGCTCGGCTCCTAAAATACAATCATAGACATGTTTGAGGTCACATTCGATGAAAGGCCTCTTTGTTTCAAGTTTATACATTCATAAAGATGGTGGTGGGTTCAGCTGCTTGTGGCGGCATGTGGCGCACGGCATTATGGGAAAGGTGAATCGCAGTGAAGTTCAGCTTTATGGTGTAAGATATGAATCATACAGACATTTGAGCAGGAATAAACACTATTTCAAAAGAAGCCCTGTCCCCCCCTTTTAAAAAACCACAGTGGAGTTGTAAACGTCCCAGGGTCCCTGAATGTACCTGCAGCCTCTAAGGAACAATTGTGTCTCTGTCTTATCTTTCACCTCCCCTCTCTCTCCTGCTTTCATCTTTGCTCTCTCTCTCTCTGCTCCACCGTCTACTTAAAAAACATGTATTCCTGCATCTTCCTCACCCGTCTCTCCTTCCTCCCTCTCCATTTAAATATCCCTCCACTTACCGTCCATTCATCCGTCCACAGAGAGCGATTGAAGAGCACGGTCACACTGCGGAGGGAGGTAAATTGGCAAACAGCACTCCACTACTGGGATGGAGGGAGTGGGTGAGTGGGAGGACTGGGAGGGGAGGAGAGAGGGAAGGAAGACACATTTTCACGTTTCTCCCTCCCCTTTCACCATGTTTCCTCCACCTCTTTCACACCCTCAGTGTTCATCGAACTCACTCTTCCAATCATTAATATTTATAGAAATGTTGCACATAAAAAAGCTGCCAATTTGCCGGCGTTAACAAGAGTACTTTCTTGAAAAATTAGTTTTTTTATGCCTCGTTTTGAAGCTGCGAAACTCCATTCTAATCAGGGACTCTCACCCTGTGTGTGTGTGTGTGTGTGTGTGTGCTCCTCCATCAGCCCTCTGAACCTCTACAACACGGGTTGAAGGAGACTTTTCCTGACACAAACAGAGCACAGTTTGTAGTCGGATATTAATCATTAACCTGCTGTCACTTAAAGACATAATAAAGATAAAAAGCTCAGAGACTCTGGTCCACCTTAACCTCTCTCTCCCGTTTCCAGGTGTGCTTTTGTTCATGCAGAACAGGTAAGTCAGCATGGAGCTGGTGTTGATGGTTTAGGAGTTCATGGAGCTGGTGGTGCTGCTGGTGTTGATGGTTTAGGAGGTTGGCATGGAGCTGGTGTTGATGGTTTAGGAGGTCAGCATGGAGCTGGTGTTGATGGTTTAGGAGGTCAGCATGGAGCTGGTGGTGCTGCTGGTGTTCATGGTTTAGGAGGTTGGCATGGAGCTGGTGGTGCTGCTGGTGTTGATGGTTTAGGAGTTCATGGAGCTGGTGGTGCTGCTGGTGTTGATAGTTTAGGAGGTTGGCATGGAGCTGGTGGTGCTGCTGGTGTTGATGGTTTAGGAGTTCATGGAGCTGGTGGTGCTGCTGGTGTTGATGGTTTAGGAGTTCATGGAGCTGGTGGTGCTGCTAGTGTTGATGGTTTAGGAGTTCATGGAGCTGGTGGTGCTGCTGGTGATGATGGTTTAGGAGTTCATGGAGCTGGTGGTGCTGCTGGTGTTCATGGTTTAGGAGGTTGGCATGGAGCTGGTGGTGCTGCTGGTGTTCATGGTTTAGGAGGTTGGCATGGAGCTGGTGGTGCTGCTGGTGTTGATGGTTTAGGAGTTCATGGAGCTGGTGGTGCTGCTGGTGATGATGGTTTAGGAGTTCATGGAGCTGGTGGTGCTGCTGGTGTTCATGGTTTAGGAGGTTGGCATGGAGCTGGTGGTGCTGCTGGTGTTGATGGTTTAGGAGTTCATGGAGCTGGTGGTGCTGCTGGTGTTCATGGTTTAGGAGGTTGGCATGGAGCTGGTGGTGCTGCTGGTGTTCTGATGGTTTAGGAGTTCATGGAGCTGGTGGTGCTGCTGGTGTTCCTGGTTTAGGAGGTCAGCATGGAGCTGGTGGTGCTGCTGGTGTTCCTGGTTTAGGAGGTCGGCATGGAGCTGGTGGTGCTGCTGGGGTTCCTGGTTTAGGAGGTCGGCATGGAGCTGGTGGTGCTGCTGGTGTTGATGGTTTAGGAGGTCAGCATGGAGTTGGTGGTGCTGCTGGTGTTCCTGGTTTAGGAGGTCGGCATGGAGCTGGTGGTGCTGCTGGTGTTGATGGTTTAGGAGGTCAGCATGTAGCTGGTGGTGCTGCTGGGGTTCCTGGTTTAGGAGGTCGGCATGGAGCTGGTGGTGCTGCTGGTGTATCAGCTCCACCTGAGACTCCGACTCCATCCTCAGAGCTTCATCACCCCGTTCTTCATCGGCTAAATGCTCTGCTGAACGCATCAACATTCACCACACATCACTCGTTCCCTCCTTTCTGTGTCTGGCCTTGACTGGTGTCGGCATAGCAACACTCCACTTCCTCTAAATTACAGTGTGGCAGCCAATCAAACACGAGCTGTGACCCTGGAGAGGCAGCGATAACAAATCAGAGCAGAGAAGTTTGAACGTGTGTGTGTGTGTGTGTCTGTGTGTGTGTTTGAATGTGTGTGTGTCTGTGTGTGTGTGTGTTTGAATGTGTGTGAGTGTGTGTGTGTGTGTCTGTGTGTGTGTGTGTGTGTCTGTGTGTGAGTGTGTGTGTGTCTGTGTGTGTGTGTGTGAGTGTGTGTCTGTGTGTGTGTTTGAATGTGTGTGTGTGTCTGTGTGTGTGTGTGTCTGTGTGTGTGTTTGAATGTGTGTGTGTGTCTGTGTGTGTGTGTTTGAATGTGTGTGAGTGTGTGTGTGTGTGTCTGTGTGTGTGTGTGTGTGTGTGTCTGTTGTGTGTGTGTGTGTGTGTGTGTGTGTGTGTCTGTGTGTGTGTGTGTGTGTCTGTGTGTGTGTTTGAATGTGTGTGTGTGTCTGTGTGTGTGTGTGTTTGAATGTGTGTGAGTGTGTGTGTGTGTGTTTGAATGTGTGTGAGTGTGTGTGTGTGTGTGTTTGAATGTGTGTGAGTGTGTGTGTGTGTGTCTGTGTGTGTGTGTGTGTGTGCGTGTCTGTGTGTGTGTGAGTGTGTGTGTGTGTGTGTGTGTGTGTGTGTGTTTGAATGTGTGTGTGTGAGTGTCTGTGTGTGTTTGAATGTGTGTGTGTGTGTTTGAATCTGTGTGTGTGTGTGTGTGTGTGTGTGTGTGTGTGTGAGAGTGTCTGTGTGTGTGTGTGTGTTTGAATGTGTGTGTGTGTTTGAATGTGTGTGTGTGTGTGCGTGTGTGTGTTTGAATGTGTGTGTGTGTGTGCGTGTGTGTGTTTGAATGTGTGTGTCTGTCTGTCTGTCTGTTCGTCTGTCTGGCCCTCATAAATCACAGACTGTCTGTCATGTCAATTCTAGATCTGGAGTTTTAACATAAATCAACCAGATGAATATTAATCTGCTCATTAATCACCCAGTAGTTACTCATCTCTCATTATACTGAAAGGTTTTACTGGTGAGCAGAAATTAGTGGCCTCAAATCAATAAGTAGCCAATACGTATCAACAGATCCATAATCTGCTCTGTGATAAACAGATCCATAATCTGCTCTGTGATCAACAGATCCATAATCTGCTCTGTGGATTCTCCCTTCATGTCTGAGTATTAGTTCTGGACATGCGACGTGTTTTACGCACAGGATCATTCATGGTCTATCATAATAATACTAATCATCAGACATCTTTCTGTTTCTTCTCATGCAGCGTTGTGCTCCAGTTGGTTGTAAAATATGATCTTAAATACTTTTCTTGAAAACATTCTAAATGCATGTACATTAATATCGGTATTCACTATAGTGGTCATTCCAATAAATGCCTTTCATTCTGATTAGAACAGACCACATCAGTTTGAGAAGGCAGGTTAACACACTGAATTATTTCTATTGTGTTATGATTATTCCACGAGCTGACCGTTTCTGTTTTGTAATTCTGTCTCATGGTGCTGCAGCTTCCTCATACATTAAAACGATGGCTCATCTATTTCTCCTGCTTCTTTTGTTGTTCTTAATTCACTCTTTTGCTGTTTCCCCCCTATCTTAATTCCATACCTTCTTTAAATTTGAATATCTTAGTGATGGATGTATTTCTCTGCCTCCGTATAGCCGGTTGGATCGCCTGGTGTAGGAATGGTGCGACACGAATACACTTGCCTAACGACATCCAGGTTGTCTGCATGATGTATGAATGTGTGCAAACATTCCTCAGGTTGAATGAGGGTAAATCTTTTACAGTTATAAACACTCTTAGAGATGCTGGAACATCGTTGATGGCCAACTAGAAGGAAACTAAATCACTGAAGAGGTTGGAAGCAGCGTAGCCGTCACTAGGAGACTACAGCAGGAAGAAGCAGCATCATCCACCAATCACGGAGCTTTGAAGAGGGATGAATGGAAAACAAGTCATTGACAACATTTTCTCACACTTTGGAGTTTTCAAGGTTTTCAATGTTGAAAAAGACCAAATGGAATAATTCTCTCTCACATGGATCTTTATAGTGTTTTTGGTTGGATGGATGATCGAGGCCGTTTCCTGCCTGGACTCAAATCTACAGGTATACGTATCCATACATGTCATTCCAACCACGCTGGGTTCATGCATCGTTTCTTAAAACTGCTGGAATCCTTGTTCAAAATGAACCATATGGGTTTGTTATGTCTCTTGACTCTTTTGTACGACGGAGCCAAGAGAGGGGGTCAATATAACGAGAAATAACTACTTTATTACGATGCTAACAACCAGCATCTATGCTAGCTAACTTCCCATGAATGTACATGTTTGTTTGTAATGAATCATCCCAACGTGTGACAACGCCTCGTTAAGAGTGATGATGTTGGTGCTTATTGTTGCTGTTATTTATATGAGGACAAACTGTCATCTTTATTGATCGGGTGGTTGGGGTGAATGCTAGCGGTAACTTTCACTTGTTGTCATAGCAACGGCAAACATCCGGTGTTAGCGGATCCAAGCAACTTTTTATATCGGCTATATGAACACGTGAATGTATGCCAAGGGGGAAAGATTCTTTATGATATAAAAAAGTAAGTAAAGAATCTCTCCCCTCTCTCGTCTCCGTTTCCTAATGTGGCCCTAATAGTGTTTTATTAAATTATTTTCCATATATTGTTGTCCTTGTAATTCACCATTTCTTAAAAGACTGTTGTAGATTCAATCTCCACCTTTGTTACTTGGATTGATTTGACATCGTTGGTTAGTTTATTCACTGTCTCTTTGTCTCTTAGTTGCTCCTTTGTTTTGTCATTGTCATCTTTTCAGACGATGAATAAATGACCATGAAATATTTGCAGGAAGTTGAAAGGCTTGTTGAATGAAGCAGCAAAGCGAAGGAGATCTGTCGATGCTGCGAGGAGTTCTCCATCAAACACAAAGCTCAGTTATTTCCCCATAATTCTTAATAACCTGTGAGACGTGCGTGTTTGAACCCTCTTTATTATCTCCCACTCTGAAGCGATGGAACAAGATGTAGCGAACAGACGAGAAACAGAAAGCCACAAGGCGACGACGGGGAGAAATATGCTGCTCTGGTAGCTGAAAAGATGAGGAGAAGAGGAAGAAGAAGAGGGTAAATAATGAGGCTCATTGTGTGTCTCGCTGACAAAGAGATGTGCAGAGAAGAGCTGAGAGGGAAGAAAGTAGCGCAACTGCACTTTAGCATCACATTAAAACAGGACAGGAGGCAACAAAGGACCTTCGGAACGAGGTGAATTCATTCCTGGAGGAGACGAAAGGAAAGAACAAATATATTACCAAACATATAATCTTCTGTTAAAGGAACATTATTGCATATACGTGGTTTATCTATGATGTGGATCTGTTGTTTAAAAGGAGAGAGGACACGCTGAGAGGGAACTAGAGGGAAAGACGCTCCAGGTTCCAGCCCATTGACCACAACTGACAAGCTCCTCCATCAGTCGGGCAATATGCTGATCCAGCCCGCTGTTCTGGGATCTGTGAAAGGCCTTTTCAACCCGGATGGTGAGGAAAGGGAGAGAGATAACAGATCGTAAGACAGTCAGGTGTGGAGGGGAAGAAACAGAAAACATGAAATGAGATGGAGGGAAGAGGACATTCATATTTAATAATGTGACAGATAGTAGCATCACAGCTGGCCTTCTTCTCTTCACCTCCTCTCTTCTTCTTCAGCCTGCTCTCTCACTGTACTTCCCATCGTCTCATACACTGGTGACTATTTGGATTCGATGCCATATATATATATATATATATATATATATGTGTGTATATACATATATATATATATATATATATATATATATATATACATATATATATATATATATGTATATATATACATATATATATATATATATATACCGTATCGTATCAACCACAATGTGTCCCTCACATAACCTCAGCTTGGGGTTAAGACTGATCACCGAACAATAAAAGAGCTTTTCATGCCATTTGCCAGAAGCTAATAATGTGGAGGATTAAATATAATGTACAATAAACATTTGATTATTATGCTGGTTTGATTCATGTGGCTGTTAATCCATTAAGCTCATACTCTGTCATGCAGACGGCCGTGCTGAAGTGAACTCCTGGTCTGATGCTGCCGGGGCGTTATCATTCAACCGGGTGTTATTAATAAGCCTTTGGTTATTAAAAGGTGCTTGGAAAAGTACGAGTCAAATCAAATAGATGAGGGAGAAACGCCAGTCTCTCTCTACACCAAAGGTGTACTGGTCTGCAAAGGCAGACATCACAACACTCATCATCCACTCCTGATGAGGACTGAGCAAACCTTCATTGCTCGTGCCTCAGAAGTCCTGATTGACAACGGTTGTATCAATGGTTGTATCAACGGTTGTATCAACGGTTGTATCAACGGTTGTATCAACGGTTGTATCAACGGTTGTATCAATGGTTGTATCAACGGTTGTATCAACGGTTGTATCAATGGTTGTATCAACGGTTGTATCAACGGTTGTATCAACGGTTGTATCAACGGTTGTATCAATGGTTGTATCAACGGTTGTATCAACGGTTGTATCAACGGTTGTATCAACGGTTGTATCAACGGTTGTATCAACGGTTGTATCAATGGTTGTATCAACGGTTGTATCAACGGTTGTATCAACGGTTGTATCAACGGTTGTATCAATGGTTGTATCAACGGTTGTATCAATGGTTGTATCAACGGTTGTATCAACGGTTGTATCAATGGTTGTATCAACGGTTGTATCAACGGTTGTATCAACGGTTGTATCAACGGTTGTATAGCATAGAGCATACAGCAGAATTAACTCCGGGTTCTTGAATGTGAAACAATCATTTCCTGAACTTCATGAGGAACCTGCCAAGACTCTTCAGCCGCTCCTGCAGCTTTTTCAGGTTCCTCTATCTCACTGCATTAACTCTTCATGTGAACTCGGAGTCGAGTCTTACTGCTCTCATCAAACACACGTTTAGTCCATGCCTAGAACCTCGTAGCAGGACAGATTTGGGAGTGGCTGGTGAATATAGAGGAACATTTGGCATTTAAAGGACCAAGACATCTCAGGAGTTGGTGCTGAACTAAGCAGAGTTAAAAGCCTGCTGACACACGTATGTTCACTGTCTGCTGGATGTGTCAGCCAAACATTCACCAGCAGACCGGCCGATGATGTCACTCGTTCTGTTTCGACGTGCGTCTGCCTACTAGTGGCCAACACTCGATGAACGCAGCTTTAAAATCCACCTGAATGTAAGGGCGAGAAGACGAAGAGAAAAGAGACATCAGAACGTCCGTGATGAGGGTCCGCCATACGCCTCGCCAACGGACTTCATTGACCCCTGTCTCCGTCTCGCTCAGTCCCATGTGACTTTTATCTGGATTAGTGCCAAAGGTGATTGACAGGCTCACTATTCTAATGGGGAGGGGGGGGGGGGCAACAAGCCCGGACTTAACACTCCATAATTGGCCTATCAGCCCAAAGCTTGAGCTGCTGGTCTTAACTTAAGTTGGAAGGAATCCACTGGTGACACATATAGACAGCTGCATGCACATACATGTTGTATGTGTGAGTGTGAGTGTTGGGGGGGGGCTGATCCCATCATGGTGACTTTTACATCGCTGTCAATAAATGAACATCTCATTCTTTACAATCAACGGGTTTGATTTCTATCGGAGACCAGAACAGCTTTGATTAATGCTGCAGGTTCCACTGGAGAATATCTTTATTAAATCATGTTATCATGCTGCTCACATGTCAGTGTTACAGGATTCCCTGTTCTGTCTTTGTGGGTGTGTGACTCTTCATCCTGCTGATGCTGGGTCTCCGAATCTCACCCTGAGCATCTTCTAGTCCTGCTGGATGAGGAAAAGGTCTCGAGATCACTTTTGTTGTGATATGACCCTTTAAACTCGATTGAAGTATTAAGACATTTTCAAGACATTTTCAAGAAATTGAAATATTTGACTAGGAAATCTAGTAGGAAGAAGAAAAGATAGACATGGTCCCCTGGTCCCGTGGTCCTCTTGTTCCCTGGCCTCCTGGTCCCCTGGCCCACTGGTCCCCTGGCCTACTGGTCCCCTGGTTCCCTGGCCCCCTGGTCCCCTGGTCCTCTTGTTCCCTGGTCCCCTGCCCCCCTGCCCCCCTGGTCCCCTGCCCCCCTGGTCCCCTGGCCTACTGGCCCCCTGCCCCCCTGGTCCCCTGGCCCACTGGTCCTCTTGTTCCCTGGTCCCCTGCCCCCTGGCCACTGGCCTACTGGCCCCCTGGTCCTCTTGTTCCCTGGTCCCCTGGTCCCCTGGTTCCCTGGTCCCCTGGTTCCCTGGTTCCCTGGCCCCCTGGTGACAGCTCTGATGCAAGGATGTCTTGAAATCTGACCCCAAAAACATCTTTGTCTTTCTGAAAAAGGGGTCTGGCTGGTGCTCATTGTTATAATAATATTACCCAAGAAGCAACACTTTGTCCACAAAGTGTAAAACGCCACCAAACAGAGGAGTGACTAGAAAGGAGATGCCAGTCAGAAACAGACGCCGTACAACAGAACGAAGCAACCAACCATCAGTCTTTGTTCCATCCGTCTGAACTCCCGTCATCAACATCATCACAGCCACGTCGTCTCGTTGGAGCGCCACGTTCAGCAGCTCGTCTCCGGAGCGTTTCCTGCAGCGATGCACGATGTGAGAAGGAGGAAGGTGTGTTTTTACAGACGGCTGCAGGGCGGAGGGAAATCAAAGGTGCAACATGTAGCACCCTGCTGGATGTTGCACCTTTGATTCCAACCTCTCAGGTAAGTGAGGATTAGTGGAGATAAGTGAAAGTATCTTCATGTCAACGTGCTGTCAGTCATGAAGATGTTCTTCATCTTCTGCTGCACTACCTAAGAGTGTGTTTCTATCAAGACATGAAATGCAGCAACTCAAAATAAGAATTCATAAAATATCAGCAAATTGTTGCATCTTTGTTTTCAGTTTTCTGGCTTTTTTTAAAATTCATGTTCCCTGTTTAAGGACTCTTTACTAAAGCGTGCTTTTCAGCGTCACGTATCTTAAGGCGATGGATTAAGTGACAGAAATAAACAGGCAGCAGGAGGGAATTCAATCAGATATATACTCATATTTCTTATTATAAGGGACAGCACGTGTTGCAAGTCTGAATAATGAACCAAGATAAGTGAGAAAACATTCATCTGTCATCGCCTGTCATATGGAAAATGAATCAGCCTTCGCTATTATTAAAGTGAAGCATGTTTTCCACAGAGGCACAGGAGATAAGAATCTCCTAGTTTAAGATACAGACCAGTCGCAGTTATTAATGTTTACATAATGTGCCAATATTTAAATCAACTAAAACATGAAAACCCAGTGTATCCACACTAAATCCAAAGTTATCATATCTGACAGATTTCCACTGCTAATTAAAAACAAGCCAAACAGTAAAACAATGACTTTTGCTCAAGATTTGGATTTGATTTTATCTCTATTTTTAGTTCTCTGTCAGACCTGGTGTTATACGCTTTGGAAGAGAAACAAATTGTCAATTGTGAACTTGTCTATTTATGTTACACTGCAGTCAATTACCTGCAGCTGTGTACCAGTACGCTGCAGGTAGACTGAGGTTTGGGTTTTAATGTGCCGCTTTGCTATGAGTAGTTAGGAAGAAGATATCTCATGACTGATTTCATCCTACAATGTCACTGAAAGAAAACAGACCTCATTTTATCTAATAATGGACACTTTTATGAACACTTAATGTTATAAAAACTCCATTATGATAAGATCACATTCCGTAAATATCTCCTATAGTCGTTTTATGCGTCGTGGTTGAGCCCGACACTCCTGCGCTGGATTAAAACGTCCTTCTTATCAGGTGGATTGACAGGAAATGATACGGCAGTGATGAAAGACAGAAAAAATGGGAGACGTGGGCAATATTCTGAGAAAAAAAGTCGCAAATTTGCAACTTTATGAAGTCGCACATTTGCTACTTTATAACAACCAATGAAAGCTATCACTAGAATCTAGAATCAACTGCCCGATCAATAGACAGCCATGAGATATATAAGATATAAATAAACCCAACAAGAAGCATCAACATCGTCACCCTAAGGACCTTAACGGGGCGTTGTCAAACGTTGGGATGATTCATATGAAAAAGAAATCATACATTCATGGGAAGTTAGCTGCCAGTGTTTAGCATCGTAATAAAGTAGCAAATCTTCAGAGATTTGTGACTTTTTCTCAGAATATTCCCCCCCGCCCCTCTCTCGGCTCCTTTTTTTTGACAATGGCCCTGATACACGGAGTAAAATGATGCAGCATGTAATAAAGCTATTTGTTTTTCTTTCTCTCACAATTCTCAGTTTGTCTGTTAACAAAAAATCATAATTCTACTGAGTTGCTGTTGTTAACACTATTGATTGCCTTCTTGACAGAAACATGAGTTTGTTTGCTCATAAAACCTTGTGTTTTCTTCCTGCCAATTAGCTGCCTCGGAGGGGGTTTGCTGTTTGCTGTTACCACGGTAACCATGGCTGAACTCCTGCTGATTATTAAGAGAAGTCCCATCAAATTAAAATGCCCGGTGAGTTTCCTCTGGTGACGGGTCTACTGCAGTTGAAGAATCGTTTTTGTAAAATAAAATAAGATGTTGATATATGTGTTTCTTTTTTTAACACCAGTAACATCAACGTTCACTTGTGACATCAGTGCTCCTTCAGTAAACCCAGAATCCCAAAATCTTCCAACTCAACCGCTTCATTTATATTCCATGTATTATTAATATACTTAAATATTAACACATACATTTTGGGATTTATATTTAGCTAATGTTGCTCATTAGGGTGGCAAAGACAAAAAACAGCGGAGGGGGAGGTAGTGTACATCTGAGAGTAGAAAGAGGGAGAGATGGCCTGACAAACACAATAAACCAATGAAGTGACAGTATTTTCTGCTTTGTCTCCAAACAGAATTGGACTTTGAGCGTGTTCCCAGGAGTTTGCCTTTAAGGTGAGTGACTCTTTGTTGCTGGGACTCTCAACAAGCAGCAGAGACGGAGACGGACAAGGAAACAGAACGAGATGCAGAGATCTGCTGGAGATGTTTCCTCAGCTGTGACTTTCTGGGGAACTTGGTGTTCAGGACACTGAAGTCTCTCATACAAAAGTTTGAACACATAACCACTTCATGTTAAGTGAATGACTCATTTCAAACAGATAATACAAGAAGAATAAATCACAACAAGGTCACACATGAATTACTCACTGAGAGAATGTTTGCACCGAAGTATACGAGTAAATGCACCTTCTATTCAACCACACCAGGAGCCCAAACAGGACTGATGGGGTTCAATGCATGAAACGTATTTTGTTCTTTCTCTCCTCCCAAATCTCACTCACATGAATGTTGTCTGAGTCTCCTCCTCTTCTCTGGGACGAAGAAGTTTGGACTGAAAAGACATGCAGATTTACTGTTTTTGAGCAAATGTGTATTTGAAGAAGCTATAAACTGAAAAAAAATGCATGAATGCATCCGAGTGTTTTTTTTTTTGTTAAGTACAAATTCAGTCCCATGGAGAGAGTTTGTGAATACTGCAGCAGAAAGAACATTTTCATCAAAATGTGCAGAAATGGAACCAGGTGTTATTGTGATTTGTTTTCCTTCCTCTGCTGGCAGTTTGTGGCACAAACATTCTGTATCTGCTTTCGGCTGTCGACTTGAAATTGTTTTGATCAATCATTTGGATCCCTATAGGATCCCATGAATTATTAGTGGTTAACCACAGGGAAAGTAGTCCCACCTGTGTGAGAATATTTTGCAAATCAAAGATGTAAAGATGTCAATATGGTGAAATGCAAATAAAAAGGGAAGTTTTAGTCCTGCTGCACTCAGCTCAGGTAATCAGCACCGGGACACTAATCAAACCACCAGCAGCGTACAGTATTGATGCTGGAGGCTACAGAGAATCCTTCCTCTGCATGTAAATCTCTGATTCTATCGATGTCACGTCTGCAGTGGCAGCAGACTCCCCACAACGACATCGATTCGTCCTGAACCACACTAATCAAGTTTCAGCTCAGGATCGCGGCTGTGGGAATACACCACTACGCTCCATCGGGGGTGGACTCAGGCTGTCTGAGGGACCGGAGCCTGCAGGGGGCACCAGGGAGCAGGAAGCACATAGCATGCAGCGCATCACACATCGCATCTCTCCACTGAAGGTCCTCCATGAGAGAACTTCACCCCCCATGGTGGCATGCTGCAGTTATTTGATTTAATGGGGCACCATAGAGTCATTTTCACAAATGTAATTCCATTCACAACCACTTATGATACGGAGGCAAAGATACCGCCGGGTACCAATAAAGGTGGGTCATTTTCATTGTTTTAGGAGAAACGCCAAGCGATGATGTGGAAAGACTGCAATGTCTTTGCACTTTCAATACACTTCCTGTGATAGCAGTGAGAACGGGCCAGGTCCATTTTGAAATACACAACAGCAAGTTCACGCAACTTCTGGGCCACTCACCATTCTTCCCTGGCCACCCACACCCACCCTGCAGTGGGTCTACACCTCCCTGGGGGGCTGACCCTTAGCTCGGTGTGACTAGACCAGCACCAACCTGTTTGAGTTCATGCTTAGGCACCCCAAGCACTTTGTCAAGATTAGGGAAAGATGGTAGTCTTGGTTGAATATGAAAGTCAAAATTGACTTTCAGCATGAGATCACACATCGTTTCCTCCAACACTGCAATTTCATGGAGACTGGGTTTGTGCTGAGGGCCGTAATGGGGCCACACTGTTCCTCTCCAGACCCTCTGGGAATGCCACAGATCCCTGGGCCATATCAGAGAATTCTTCTAGGGTTTCCCGGGTCTTGCCCAGAATCTTCCAGATGGACGTGCAGACTCATGCATCCTTTGCTCAGTCACCCAACTCACAAGGATATTTTCAGGATAGGATGTAACTGATCACTACCCTATTGTTCTATGTACTGATCTTTTAACAAAGTTAGATGTTCCTGCCACCAAAATTAGAGCTAAAGTTGTAAATGACAAATCACACAAAAACCTACGAACCAAAAAGTGGGATTCAGTGTATGACTGCAAGAATCCGAATGCTGCATATGATGCTCTAATTAATGAAATCACGGATTCCATGGATTCCACCATACCTGAAAGATACATAAAACAAGGTGATACTGAACAGAAATCCTGGCTTACGAAGGACATTTTAAAATCGATAAACAAAAAGAATAAACTATGCAAACGATTTGTTAAAACCCCAGTAGTGTGAACAAAGAAAAATACTCAAAGTAAAGAAATAAGCTCACACAAGTAATACGCATGAGTAAGCGAAGGTATTATACTGAACTCATTAAAGTCCACCGGGGTGACCAAAAGAAATCATGGCAGGTGCTCAATGAAATTCTTTGCCGAAAGCATAAAAACACTGTGTTTCCTCATACTAATAGCAAGGACAAATCCAAAAATACGGAAAATGCCACTGTAAATGATAATCTCGCCATTTTATTTCTGTAGGAGAAAATCTCTCTATATTTATTAGTCAACCACACAATACCACTTTTAGACAATACCTTCGAGGAAATTATTTAAACTCACTCTTTCTGAGGCCAACTGACAGTGATGAAGAATATAAAATTGATATGTAAATGAAAACTTCTCACACTGCTGGTGTAGATCAAGCAAAATTTTCAAAGCTATTATTAACGAAATTTCAGAACCGCTTGTCTATACTTTCAACCTCTCCTTACTTTACGGGGTTGACATGACAAAAATAGCCAGAATTGTACCAGTGTTTAAGTCAGGGAACAAAAATGACCTCCATAACTATAGACCTATATCGATATTGCCCGTGCTATCTAAGGTTTTGGAGGGAGTTGTATACGATAGACTAAGTGACTTCCTAGATAAATTTAAAATCTTGACTCCATCACAGTATGGCTTTAGGAAAAAGAGTACCACTTCTATAGCGATCCTGGATCTCTTGGAAAAAATGAATGAAGCAATTGAAAAGGGCGAGTGTGGCATTGGAGTTTTCCTTGACTTATCTAAGGCGATCGACACTATAGATTTTGAAATTCTATTAAATAAATTGCAATATTATGGTATTCCAGGTACTGCACTCAGTTGGTTTAGAAGTTACATTTACATATACATAACAATATGTAGTTGTTAACAATCACAAGTCTGAATATCAAACAATGGAATATGGTGTCCCCCAGGGAGCTATATTAGGGCAACTTCTCTTGATATTATATATAAATGATTTCATATTCTCTTCAAATGTCTTACACAAATTATTGTTTGCAGACGATACAAATTTGTTTTTATCCCACAAAAATATAAATGACTTGGAAAAAATCCTAAACGATGAATTAATTAAAGTTGATATATGGTTTAAATGTAATAAATTATCTCTAAATATAAAAAAGACAAACTACATTATTTTCCGTTCAAATAGAAATCGAAGCAATATTGAACACGTCAAAATTGAAATAAATGGCAGCCCTATTGAGAGAGCACTGTCCACCAGATTCCTGGGGGTCCACATGGACGAGTTCCTAAACTTCAGGGGCCATATTGATGAGGTAACAAAGAAACTATCAAGATATGTTGGATTATTTCTTAAGTTGCGGCATTTTTTACCTGGTGAAGCACTCCTTACATTATACCGGTCATTATTTGAGCCTCACTTGAATTATGTAATATTATTTGGAGTAATACATTTCCGAGTCACCTGGGAAAATTGCTGATCTTGCAGAAAAAAAGTATCTGTATCATATCCTGGTCCAGTTTTGATGGCCCCTCTGATCCACTCTTCCGTCGGTATGGCTTTCTGAAAATTATTGAATTCAACATTTTTTAGAATGCTTGTACCATGTATTGTGTTGTTAATAGGCTTAAGGACAAACTAAGTGAACTGATCCCAATTTATTTTCCATCACACGTCTATCAGACTAGGAAAAATACAGATATGAAAATATGATGATGTTGATGATGATGATAGGACACTGGCATTCACTGTGGGGTTTTATCACTGTCCTCCGGTGTGAAGGTCTCTGTTTTATTGGCGTCATATTCTCCTGACCTTGTCTCGGACATCCTGATTCTTATCAGACACATTTCTCCAGGGCAGTGTTCTCGTGTCTGTGGCAGAAGAAGTCAATTTTCAGACAGAAATTGTGCCAGATAATGTGATACGCTGTGGGATGAAACCTCGTCTTACCATCTGCCAGAGCCACTTCATGTGACTTCTGCCAACTCAAAGTAGCGGCGGCTCATCACCCAGGTCACTAAGCCTCTTATTCTGTCACGTAGATAGTGACCACTCATGCTTTGGAGACCTCATCTTGTCTGATTGTATCTGCAGTATGTTCTTCTGGTTGTAACCAAAAGCTTATGACTTGAGTTGAAGAAAACACAACCTGCACCTGAAATTCTCAATCAACCTCACATTCCTATACCATCAATTAAATAAGAAACAAAGGCTTCCAGAGCTCCAGTCGCAGCAGCTGTTTGCCCTTATCTGGGTTGAGAAATCCACCTTTTTCCACAAGAGAACTATGTCGATTCTCCTCCTGCAGCAGCACTCTGGAAACCACAGTGAAGATACTGAACTCCATATTGCCCCCGAAGGCTGAGCCACCGGCGTGTGAATGAGATAGATTAGATTAGCTCCTCGTGACGGCTCCTCTGCCATCAGTGTGTGAATGTAGTGTAAAGCGCCCTGAGAGGTCAATAAGACTAGAAAAGCAGGTCCATTTGACATTTACCACCTCCTCTCCTTCAGAGTGACATAGCGAAAGGCAACCGTGCCTTGTGGAGAGGATGTATGCTTCGCTCTCACACCCACTGAACATGGAATTAATGGCTGCATTAGTGCTCAATGATGTCACGCCATCGCTTACAGAGTAACCTCAGGGAGTGCTGTCACACGGCGACAAAACACAATGTTAACCCAATGAATCCATTCTATGACAACCTGACTATGAGAGGGTAATGAGCTGGTCCTGGTCTAAATCCTTACTGTTTCTATTCAACAAGCCACCATTCCACAACACACCCACTACTGAGCTATTCAATGCTCATCTACGCAATCAAACCTTTCCTCATATTTGGGAGCTGATGGACAGTAAGATATGCAGATAATAAGAAGGTAAGATATTCCCAGAGGAGGGAATGGAGAACAAGTCTATCTGGGTATATCCAGCCAGAAGCAGGGTCCTGGGCTAAGCCTCTTATCTAGCTCTACCTTAACTGGCCTCATGCTTCTGCAGCTCATTCTTACAGCAGCTGCTCTGCTGGTTCAGCTGCAACATGCAGGAGAAACCGACTAGAAGTCAAGGAGATAGCTTCGTTCCATGATCGCTAAATCATATGTACTTTGTGAAACCATTTTCTCTCCATAATGTTTGACTTCATCTTTCCTTTCTTTTTCAGCAACACACGTTAGTAGTTAGTTTGACACAATGTAGAAAGAAAGGACAGTTCTACCTTTTTTTGTCAAAGTAGAAACCACCACTACAACAGATATTCATATTTTCAGTCAGACTGAGGCTGTCAATCCATCCCACAAACTGGTGACAGATCTCAGGAGTGCTGCCATGGCAACCATATTAATTAGTTCAGCAGCCTGATTAACATCACAGAATTAATTGGAGACTCACACACACACACACACACACACACACCTTTACTGTGACACGTTTGTCATTCTGCAAAGATTGACTTAACTTCATGCATTAAAGGAAATATTTAACAGAACAGATTCCATCTCTGGGAGAGAAAACACCTGAATTCATTCCCCTTAAAATAACCACCGATCCTGTTGCCAAGTACTAAAGGGGTTTCATTGCTAGCATACCATAATACAAATGGACAGGACCTTGGTTGAGTAAGTCCGCACATCCTTCACTTCAGGCTTCGAGCGCATTCATCCATATTTATACATTTTTCCGCTTTGCACACCCGAGCTGATACCCGTTTTCTTTCATTTAAATCCACACTTGAAGGGTTGAGGGAATGCCTGAAATCGAACTACCTCCAGGCAAGTTTCCTGCCAACAAGGAATTTGTTCTCTCCTATGAATGAGGCTCACTGATGAAATTAATCTGGAAAGTTTGTAAAAAGTGGAAATACAGTCAGAACATTGGAAATGTGCAAGATGTTCTTGGCTGCGGTACTGTTATTACACTTTATATACAGTATAAATATATACATCACTAATATATATATATATATATATATATATATATATATATATATATATATATAATACTCCTGTTGTACCTCTGGGTTCGGGGCTAGAGGTGGGAGAAATCATTGATTCTGTGATGCATTGTGATTCTTTGTTGATTGTTCATCAATACAGTAAAATCTTTCCATATTATATAAAAGTAATGTAGCAGGTCAACGGTATCCTACAAATAGGAATTGGTTTGAATGATTTATATAGAATATAGAGATGCGTCGTGATGCATGGAGAGTCCGTTAGTAATCCAATCGTGAGGTGACGGTTCCCAACACTAGACGGGACGTCAGTCCATCGGTCCAGACTGGAATCTCATCAACCTTCGGATGGATTGACATGTTGTACTTAAATATACATTCATAGTCTGCGTTCTGTCTTTGGTGATCACCTGACATTTCATATTAAAAGTTCCCTCCTATCCAGTTTGGTACTGTAGACATTTATTATTCCAGTGTGTGCATGTGAGTATTACCACTGTAGGACAGCAGGTAAACACACACACACACACACACACACACACACACACACACACATGTTATCCGTGGAGCAGACTGTATTAAACTGTACAGAAGGATACAAACACGCACACAGCTCCAGTGAGCTGAGAACATTTCCATGCATAATGAGTCTTGGTCACATCTGAATAATTGATAGGAGGAAATGGATTTGGGAATACATTGTAATTTCTCCTCTGAGCGAAATAACCACCTTCCCCGAGACGAGACGTGTAGAAAAACGTCGACCTGAGAACGGAGGTTGGGGATGGAGCACATGTGTGTGTGTGTGTGTGTGTCTGAGCGAGACAGTCAACATAATTTAGTGTTAATTAAATCAATATTCACGTTTACCTGAAGACGCCCTTCACGCTTCCTGTTTCCATCTGTTCCGACTCCACACCTCTTCCTCTTTCGTTTGTTCCTCCTCCTCCTCCTCCTCTTCACCCTCCCTGATCCCCTCTGCTCCCCATAGTGCAGTTCTCATGCAGTTAATGAATACTGCAGTTATAGACCCACAGAGCCCATCCAGGCTACCACAGGGTGCAGCTAACGTTATAGCATGGGCTTTTTAATGCTTGCATTCATATTTTATACCCCGCTATTCAATCTTAATATCACCATTCCCTTAGATCCAAACCCAATTCACACAATTTGCATGAAATCTACCTAACTGGAGGTGGAAAACACTGACTTCTTCCCTTTCCAATAAAGGCTAATCTATAATGGATTCACCCCACAGCAGGGTAGAATATATGAATGGCCCAGACATGCTCTTTTCATATTTAGCTCCACAAATAGAGAAAAGTCAGTGACTTAAGACCTAAACACAGTGATGTTAATTTTAGGGCGGTCAATCGATTAACAATGTAATAAGATTAATTTCAAGGTAGCTGTGGATTATTGACGATTAATCACCATTCGCAAATATATATGAAAAATTCCCATTTTCTCTGTATATTGTTGTGAACAGAAAGATAAATGACAGAAGGCGTATTTGCACCAGAATGTGAGGCCTCTACAAATACAGATGCACTGATACCACTTTATATCAGACTCAGTATTTAAATGTAAATACTTGCTGATACAGAGCACTGCTACTTCATAATATCATTACATTTCTAACAATAACTTTGTGTTTTCCTGATACAAACAGAGCAGTTTGCAGTAGAGATATTAATATTTTACTGTTTAACCTGCTGTCAGATAAACAGTCACCCTCACATTTGTGCACATCAGATTTTTAGGTTTAAAAGTGAACACTTCCCTACTGTTCTTTATGACCATAGATGTTCAGCCTGATTCAAACTGCATTTGTTCTTTTTAATGTTCAGATTATAATCAGTGGGAACAATATTCACTTTAGGCGCTTTCATCATTCAACCCTCTTCATGTACATTTGACGACAAAACAATAACACACTCTAAAGTTGAAGATGAATCATGTGACCCTGGACCTTAAAAATCACCTTCCTATACCACAAAGCTGCATCATAAAGAGTGGTTTTTCATGGATTACGAGTCTAATAGTCTTTGTAGGGAGGAGATGAGAGTGGTCGATCGGTCAACCAAACACAGGACTTTGACCCAGAAGACCTCTGTTCTTGTCCTGTGTGAAACCAAACACCAATGTTCCCTTAAATAACATCCGTAGCTTGAATATTTGTAACGTTGCAATATTAGTCATGTGACTATAATTGGTGCAAACCAATCCAAGTCTTTTTCTTGCATATTTATTTTGTTTAGTTTCTAAATCACAACGTTCTTTCCTTTTCATGGTCGGCATGACGACGAGTCCTTCAGCGACACACTGAATCCCAGATTTCTCCCTGGACGTTTCAAAGCAGCCAACTTCTCTAAAAAATGCTGAGAATGGATAAATGTCGTGTATGGAGGTGTGACCGTTAAAAGTTATAAAGTCTAAATGTAATCAGGGTTGCTCCACTCAGCTATTATAAATACGCCATCTTGTTGCACTCTCTCGTCTGCAACGGTCTCACGGTTTTCCGACTGGATAACTGGCGCCCCCTACTGCTGATCTCATTGAACCATTAATAATTGCGTGAGGGGTGGATTTGCTTTTTCTTCTTTCTGTTTTCTGTAAATTCTGTTAAAATGTGTGACACATTTGGATGTAAATCTGGCTCTGTTATTAGAAGCAGCGTAGTAGGATAGTAAAGTGCTAGTAGTAATATATAGTGTAGTATAGTTGAGGATTTGTATGTAAACCAGAGAAAACCCGGCTCAGCATGAAGATCTTGTTCTCTTTATTTGGTTGCCAGTTTGTTGAGTGACGAGCAGCCATCTTGTCGGTCAGGTGTTTGCTGGAGTGAAGCGGCGAGCACATGTCAGTCAGTCAGGGGGGCGGGACTCATCCGCCGGGCCGCTGGCTCGCATCGCATTCACGCCTGATTTTTACCCTGACGATATTATGGACGTCTTGAAAAGGCTGTGCTGGAATCCAAATGAACGCCTGTCGAATGTTTCCCTCTACGAGTCGACATCAGAGGAGCAGCTGCCACACCAGCGAGGAAAAAAACTGACTGCCATGCATTAAATGTCCTTCTGCTCTCTTTGGCGGTACCATTTCACAGTTGGGCTCATTCCATTGACATACTGACCCGCTGAACAAATGTAAATGTAATTCCTAACCTTCAAAGAACGATAAAGTGAAACGGTCAAATAATGTGCGGCAGAATTACCCAATTAATGGCAATTTGTGTGAAGTGCTGCCATGTTCCCCTTTGAGTATGCCTCCAGACCTTTTGCTGGCCACTTCTTATTAGGAAGCAATGTTAAAGTAGCCCACATACGTCCTTCATCATCATAAAACACTGTTCTTGGCTGCACCACTCATGGTAAACAGAGTTCTGGCCGTGCTTTCATTGTACGTCTGTTTGAAGCTGCAAATCCAAATCAACCCTATTTCACAGTTATGCCAGGAACTCTGAAGCAGAAAATGCATTTACTTCTCTGAGTCAGAGTGGGTATGGATCGTTGCTATGCATATTCTAGTCCCGCCTGGATGTGACTCTTCAGCATCCATTTGTCTTGTGGTGGAAACAACTGTGACAACCATTTGCTGTTTTGAATCATGGGAAACTTGTAAATGTTTATAATAGACTTTAGGTGGAATTTGTTTCATGGTTAACTAAAGGTAGACAGGTAGAAGGAGGAGCTCAAAAGAGTTTCAGAGAGAGGCTGAGAACAGCAGCTGCAGCTAGCTGTTCTAGTGGGAACCGGAAATACAAGTACACACGGGTACAGGAGCCTAATAGGTCCAAGTACACACCAGAACAGGAGCCTAATAGGTCCAAGTACACACCGGAACAGGAGCCTTATAGGTCCAAGTACACACCAGAACAGGAGCCTAATAGGTCCAAGTACACAAGTACAGACCGGAACAGGAGCCTTATAGGTCCAAGTACACACGGGTACAGGAGCCTAATAGGTCCAAGTACACAAGTACACACCGGAACAGGAGCCTAATAGGTCCAAGTACACACCGGAACAGGAGCCTTATAGGTCCAAGTACACACCAGAACAGGAGCCTAATAGGTCCAAGTACACAAGTACAGACCGGAACAGGAGCCTTATAGGTCCAAGTACACACGGGTACAGGAGCCTAATAGGTCCAAGTACACAAGTACACACCGGAACAGGAGCCTAATAGGTCCAAGTACACACCGGAACAGGAGCCTAATAGGTCCAAGTACACACCGGAACAGGAGCCTAATAGGTCCAAGTACACACCAGAACAGGAGCCTAATAGGTCCAAGTACACACCGGAACAGGAGCCTTATAGGTCCAAGTACACACCAGAACAGGAGCCTAATAGGTCCAAGTACACAAGTACAGACCGGAACAGGAGCCTTATAGGTCCAAGTACACACGGGTACAGGAGCCTAATAGGTCCAAGTACACAAGTACACACCGGAACAGGAGCCTAATAGGTCCAAGTACACACCGGAACAGGAGCCTTATAGGTCCAAGTACACACCGGAACAGGAGCCTAATAGGTCCAAGTACACACCGGAACAGGAGCCTTATAGGTCCAAGTACACACCGGAACAGGAGCCTAATAGGTCCAAGTACACACCGGAACAGGAGCCTAATAGGTCCAAGTACACACCCGAACAGGAGCCT
Source organism: Chelidonichthys spinosus (assembly GCA_029853015.1). Classification (NCBI taxonomy): domain Eukaryota; kingdom Metazoa; phylum Chordata; class Actinopteri; order Perciformes; family Triglidae; genus Chelidonichthys; species Chelidonichthys spinosus. The sequence continues at coordinate 24,401,505 of CM056833.1, forward strand.
AATAGGTCCACGTACACAAGTACACACCGGAACAGGAGCCTTATAGGTCCGAGTACACACGGGTACAGGAGCCTAATAGGTCCAAGTACACAAGTACACACCGGAACAGGAGCCTAATAGGTCCAAGTACACACCGGAACAGGAGCCTTATAGGTCCAAGTACACACCGGAACAGGAGCCTAATAGGTCCAAGTACACACCCGAACAGGAGCCTAATAGGTCCAAGTACACACCCGAACAGGAGCCTAATAGGTCCAAGTACACACGGGTACAGGAGCCCAATAGGTCCAAGTACAAAAGTACACACCGGAACAGGAGCCTAATAGGTCCAAGTACACAAGTACACACCGGAACAGGAGCCTAATAGGTCCAAGTACACACCGGAACAGGAGCCTAATAGGTCCAAGTACACAAGTACACACCGGAACAGGAGGATAAAAGGTCCAAGTACGCAAGTTCACAGGGAATATGTTTACCTTTTTTATCTTATACATTTAGTTTTATTTCCTTACGTTTGACTACTTTTAGAAGCGATATTATTGAAAGTGTTTATTTTATTGTATAACGCATGAACCTAAAAGTACACATTTGTACATAGTTTGTATCTTTGGGGTAGAGGACAGACTGCTAGACTGGCATGTGGATCCGGAGTGGATCCATCTCTGAGGGAGGACGTGACATCAGATTGATATTCTGCTATCATCACCAGCAACATCCCAGCTGCTACGCAGCTTCTGCCAATAACCGTTAACCTCTGACAGCCTTTGCTCGGGAAACACAGATTACCTTTTGGAGGCGGCCGATTTGAGCAGGTGACCCTTTCAATCACACGCTCATTCCCACTCAACTGGCCAAGCGCTGAATTATGGAGACGGGAGGCGACGGAGAGATGAAGTGAGGTGTAGAGAGGGACTGAGCGGGAGCAGAAGAAGCTGCGTGGCTCGATATGGCCGAGGAGCATGTTTAAATAAACATCAGACGGAGAGAGAGAGAGAGACCGGAGTCCTGCAGAGTCATTCTGGGGGGATCTTCTGCTCAGAAACTCATGTATTATTCCTCTTGGCTTCTATATCAAGCTGTTTAAATGCTTTCCAGATGTCTGGCCTGTTGTTTCCAGAGGTGGAGGTATCCAAACACAAACAATCCCTCAGGTGTCTGTGCTCTGCTGCTGGATGTCAACGGCATAATGTCCATCTCATCTCTCCCCAAGCCTCTCTGACAAGCTGCTCTTGTTGACCACTTACTCTGTTTTATCCGTGAATTATTTTTTATGCCACCAGGACTCCCTCGGAAAACAGATTTTAAATTTCAGAAGGACTTTCCTGGAAAAATAAAGGTTTAAAGGTATAATTAAATCAAACCAACAATATATTGACTGATAAAAATAATGCCTCTCGATGATCACTTAAGAAGTGTGTGTTTGTGTCGGCAGATCTGTCGTATTCATCTATTTTCCTTTTACTTTTTTATTATTTCGGACCCTTCTAGGCAGCAGCAAAGAGCTCCTAGAGAGAGCAGGCAGGCCAGAGCAGGATGAAGGTGCAGGTTTGTGAGGAGGTGTGGATGCAGTTATTTAAAGTAGACCTGAACTTTATTTAACTGCGACTGCAAGCTGCCTGTTTTGTATGGCAGCTCATTGAAGATGATGATTCCCTTCCAGACTTACGAGTGTCGGGACAGTGTTGCTCTCCAAGGTGCTGATCCCACAACTGGGAACAACTGGGGAGCTGTTGAGTGCTGATTCTCCTCCACCCAAGTGGTGGGACAACTTCTGCAGGCAGGAACTCTGAGCCAATAACCTCCTGGTTTCATGGTTGGCCTGTTTCCTCAGAAACATATTCATGTCTGTTGCTGTACACTAAAGGCCTTTACACATTGAGTCCCACATTTTTTGTTGGACATGCCTTGTTGGCTGTAGTGCTTTTTTCTTTCTTGCGAGAGAATAATCCTCCTTAAACAGTCTTCCGTCTCTCACTGCATGCTTTCATAAAATGTGTTTGACAGACCTCGGCTTTCATTATTAAGGGCACTGAAATGTATTGGTTTCCTTTATCCCTAACTTTCTCTGTGAGAAGTCTGATAATTCACCCGATGTGCAGAAGGAAGGACGATGCCGAGGTTTTTGAAGAGAGGTCTGAGCAAGAAAAGACAGAACCTGTCCGTGAACACATTAAATAGGCCTGAATATTGAGCTTGTTCCTCTGTTCTGTACGTGATCCTCGATGCAGAGCTGTTTCCCTGCTGGACGAGCTCCCATACATATTCATGAATGCATGACGCCCATACATAGACATCAGGGGGAGCATCATGAGTTTAGATTCTCCTCTGAGCTTTTGGTTGGGAACACTGCTTTCCTGGTTGAGATGAGAAGATAAGGTTTCCATCTTAAAGTGGGACCATTTCATGAAACGTAAAGAACATCTTCCTATCGATCACTTCAATGCTGACAGAAAAGAGCGATCAACTCTTTAATTTAACTGAAGTCCAACTTTTCCTGAGTCATCCAACCTCGACGCTCCAACGTGGAAACACCATTTTGTGGCGAAGTCACGGGTTGTGATGTGTTCATCACATAATTAGTTCACGAGCACCTGAATGTGGAAGTCTAATGTCTTTGGGGAAATTAATTTCAGTGTGCTGGGAAGAATCGGGCTCTTTACAAGCCATCATTTTTAGCCACCTGTCTAAATGAGAGCAAGTCCATTAGAATCACTCTGATGATTGAAATCATTCAACTATTTAAATGATTTCACATTTGCTGCATCACACGTCCCCACCTGCTTCACACTGCTGCACAAACCAGGAAGAGCAGATAGAAATGAGCACTCTAAAAACCCACTTATATGCATTTATGTTCAAACAGTTAAACCGTTGTATAGAAATGTTTGTTTAATCAGTTAAAACAGGTTTTCCGGTGCTTGGCAGTCAGAAGTGGAGACCGTCAGTCCACACGATGGAACCATTCATCACAATGAAGCTGCTCGATATCAGCCTTTAACGACAGTGAGAAACCAGACCTGAGGCTCCGGCGGCTCCTTGGAGTCCTGGCTTCTCCATGGCTGTTACAATACTTTGACCAACTAAAGCCCTGTGTATTCTTCTATGGGACGCTCAGTTTAATCCCATCTGGAGTGCACGACGTGTCCAGGATGTTTCACCTCCCACACGAGTATTATAAGTGCAGCTTCATCTCTGCAATCTCACTGCTTCTCCAGTTGGTGACACACTTTAAGAGCCAGGTTTTCCTGTTGCTCAGCACAACATCACAGAGTAGTCTTAATGTATAGTTGCTATATATACTGTGCTAATGTGTTACACTCCTGTCATAACATCCATCTTTACCAAGCTCATAATGTTCAGTTACTGATCACATGATCACCCTGTCTAAAGTGGATGTTTATGTTCCTGCGGTAATAAATACAACACCAGACTCACATAGGAAAAGCAGTTACACTCCACTTTCAGTCGCACTGCAGACACTCTACAGAAAGAATAGAAGATGTGTTGTTTTGAATTATACATGTATTGCTTATTGAGATCTGACAGCATGCAGCCACTCGCTGTGAGCTCAGCTGCTGCCGCTCTGACCGGCTCCACCGCGTCCAGCTGAGATGTGGAGGGGTCGGTTGTTTGGGGACGACTGTGGAGGCGTGACTCCACTGCTCCCACCGATGTCAGCCCAGAAAGCACCGCTACACCCATGACACACTTATCAGTGCAAAGGTAAAACAATCACCACCGGAACGCTGACTCATACTTGAAACAACATCTCTGTCGAATTAACATTACAGGAATCATGAACCGCTTTATGGAAACCCCAAGTCAAAATGGAATTTAATGGGGCCGTTAATAATTGAACGGGACAATTGATGTCTGGCTCCGGGTGCCCTACTACAGAATGAAGGTAAACAGGTAATAAAGCCTTTCATTCCTATTTGTCTATGATGACATTGAAATTGGTGCTACAGGCTGTAGAGTGTCTCCTCTGGACGACCTTCAGAAAGAGGCCGAAGAAGAGGAGCAGGAGGGAGCCATGATTAACCGCTTTGAACTTTAACGGCTGGCAAGCTGCTCATGTGTGCTCAGCATATGTATAAGCCATCCTTTCTGCTAATAAGGAGTGTCCGTATGTGTGTGTTGCATGTTCCGCTTCGTATCTGTAATAGGTCGCCAGCAACACCGGTAGTGGAGCCTTCCTTTCCGCCAACTGCACTTCCAATCAATCAATATCCAATAATAGGCTGTTGAACGGTGCTGCTTGATTGCGTATGGGAGATGTTGTATTACTGCGACGACTACTAAGTTGTGTGCTGCTGGTCCGGCTGCCTCATTAGAGGCTGCCCAAGTCACACCACACACAAACTCTGTGTTCCTCTTAGTGAAGAACATAAGTTACGTCTCATTTGCTTCAGGGTCACAAACCAAAAGGCACCAGAATGTGAAGCCTCCTCACATAGAGATGCACAGATACCACTTTGTTTCAGACCGAGTACCAGTACTTACATTACATCCGTGCTGGTATGAGTACTTAATAATACCATGTCCGTTCTTACAATAACTTTAAAAACATTCAACTTTGTGTTTTCCTGATATAAACAAGAGCCGTTTGCAGTCCGGATATCAATAATTAATTGTTGAATCAGGTTACACAGTTAAAATAAATATTAACGATAAAAAGCTCAGAGACTCAGAGGAGCAGCTTGTCACCTAAAGGAGAACAGTGCTGGTCCTCCTTAAAGGTCAGCCCACCTTAAGAGTTCATTTTCATTATCAGCTGGCTGACAACAACATAGAGAACAAGGGAAGGGTTTTTTCCAAATGGTGTCACTCCAATATTTCCCCTCACACAAAGACACATTCTGGAACTGGTCTGATTCAGTTTTGTCTTTCAACAGCAGCTCCACCTTAATGGCAAACAAATGAGAGAGTTTGAGACGCGATACACCAAACACTCACAGAGATTCTGAACTTTGATTAGAAATGACAGGATGGCAACTGTACCCACTTCCAGGTTGCTCCTCCCCAGCAACCATATCCCAGTAGGTAACCCTGATTTGGACAATAGGAGGCTGAGGGTGACCTGAGACTGCAGACACAACAGTTCTATGTTCTGACCGGCCAGTATGCAGACAAACCCTACTTTTTATTTCACTTTTCATTTCCCTGCTTAGCTCTTCATTCTCTTCCAGTGGTGATGTCATTAGAAATCAAGTGGATTATCAGTTGCTCCCTAAGAATCCTGGAAAAGACATTCTTGTCCTTAAAGTCACAGGATTAGCTAAGGGAGCAAGAGCAATAAAAGGTCAGAAGATGTGCTTTTATTACTGTAATGTTGGTTATGGACATTAAAAAAAAGGTTCCTCAAGTTAATCCAGAAATCAAAATTAAGAAGGATTACATTTCTAAGGAGCCCGGATCCTTTATCTGCTACATCCTATCGATCAGGAAACTCCCCCTGGTGTCCAGACAGATGAGTAGCACCATGCTGGTGTCCCCGGCTCTTTGGACACACCGGCTGGTCGGTGGCTGAAGGCTCCTCTATGTAACAGAGTCCGTGGGTTGACAGAATGATGGATAAATGGACCTCAGTACCAGTCTGTCAAGCTGCCTCTCTGGTCCTCCTATAGGCTCAGACTGACACGTTCACGGACAGAAGGCCGCAGTGACTGATGGGTAGTGCCAATACCAGCGGGTCTTCAGGTTGATGGAATTATTGAAAAACAGAAGAGGAGACGGGAAGAGATGAGGATTGATGGATTGATGGAGGATGATCGATTGACGGGATCTCCGAGCAGAGCTCTGTTAAGCTGAGAACAAATGGTCATCAAGATATCTGATAAGCACAACACTCTGTCTCCGTGGCGACGAGATCGCCCCTAAAACCAACCGCTGGCTTGCCTCCACGCATCATCCGTCACTCTTGTCTGTAAAAGACAGAACTAAATAATTCAGAGACTTTTGAACAACACCAAAAAAAGCTCCCACATGTAGAAATACAGATCATTCTCAAATTGACTTGACAGCATTGTGTAATGGCTGTCAAAATGAGGCCGTCTACTTTTGTGTTTATAGACTTTAGTTGAAGTCTCCCCGGGTGCAATTTTTAGCAAAATGTTCAACATTGACTTGACGTGCAAAAGGAGGAGAAGCAGCAAAAGGCCACGGTCAGAGGCTCTGCAGTCTGACCGCTAACAGCGGCGTGCTCACAGTCAGCTGCTGCTGTAAGTCACGGCAACGCTGGACCAATCAGGACATCCGATAAACCGTCAGGGGAGAGAGAGAGCCACGCCGGTGTTTCCTTAGCCGTGTTCCTCGTCATCCTCGGCGTTGTTGGATGCGTGTAAATGATTGGAGCCTGAGCCGAGGTTGGTTTCCCTGGTCCAAAGTATTACTGACCAGGACTTTCAAAATATCTTAAAACCCCCAAAAAACAAGTAGGTCGGGGTCTGGGGGGGTCTTGAGTGACACCTTGAAACAAACAGATTTCTCACGTGCTATTGTCACGAAAACTGTCTTTTAAAAGTTGGTTATATCTTATCTTAACTATTCCAACTTCCAGTCATTTAGTCACAACTTTAACGACAGAAACACAGTGTTTGCTTTAATGCTGCCATCGAACACCTGATTGTTTCCGGTAAAGTCTTCCTCTAGTTGTTGTTGCAAATCGTCAGCAATGCAAAGAAAAGAGCAGTTAATTTCTTCTGGCCTGTTTTTAAAAGGTAAGACAGAATATGTGTTGATCTCCTGTGTGTGTGTGTGTGTGTGTGTGTGTGTGTGAGAGAGAGAGAGAGAGCATTGTGTGAAACCTAAAGCTTTGCTCATTGACTTGGCTGGCATCCATGGACTCTTTAAAGAGTCAAGACTTCAGAGAACACTGGATCACTAGTGGACAAGGAGGACCCCCTACTGGGTGGTCTGCACACTGGGTGTATTTTCTGTTAGTATACAATAGATGAGTGTGTGGATTTGTTGCATATTAAGCACAATAACTACTATTAAACCTATTATATAATATATTCTGTGTCAGTGTGACCTGTTTAAGCTGCATCTTTCTGTTCCCTGTGAAAGTAACATTTGAAGTCTGAAATAATAGACATCTGCTGTGGCTGAGAAGAACGGAGTGACCCACACCTGCATGTGCAACCTTCTTTAACTGCATGGTGACAGTGAACCTTATTTCTAGCAATGAGGTTGAGAGAGACAGATGTTCTCTATGAATCCATGTTTTATACATGTGTGTTATCTTCTATAAAGAGGAAGGTTTATGTGCTGTTGTGTGGACAGTGGGTGTTGAGCCGGCTGCTCTAGTGAGGCTTCAGCCCAGTGGAGTGTTGAGCTAAATGCTAACATTCTCATGAACAGCCAGGGGATCAGACCAGTAAAGATGAGATAAAAAAAACGTTCTTTTGTGGGCTAGATGGTTCTGATATGGTTAAACAGGACTGGGAGACGTTTTTGATGTGTCGGATAAATGTTAAACCTGTTAAAATAATTACCCGATGGTTTAGAACTGGAGGAAGGAGATCGGAGTCAGCTCAAGGTACAAACAGGGATTTAATCTTGATCAAGAGGAGAATTCAAAGAGTAACATGCTGGTCTGTTACACAGTGAAGACTCAACGTGCTGTGAGACAAACATGATATTTATCCGTCTTCTTGTGGGTGTGTTTTCACTCAGTTCACAGGGATGGAAGTCGTAAACTCAAATGTTTAACTAAACCTTGCATAAGTCACAAACCCTACCTGGGTCATAAACCACAACTATGTCACAAGGCACCCATGGGTTGCAAAACACACACAAATGGCCACAGGCCACAGGCCACAGGCCACAGGTCACAGGACACATTTACATTCTCACCAAACCTTCTCATGTGTAAGTCTTCAGTTCAGATATCTCTCATCAAGAAGTACAACATTTCCATATCAAAACCTGAATCAAAGATGTCACCTACGTTCCTGGCAGTGGGCTTGATGTTAACGGATAGTGGACCAGGCTGATGGGACTGGTGATGGCGCTGGGTGGATTGAACAGTGTTATTTTAGATTTGGTGTTGTTTAGTTGTTGGAAGTTTTCATCCAGCGGTTTAAGTCTTTGAGACAGCAGCCAGGCTGGTCGGCCAACGGGTCTCAGTGGGAGGTGTATCAGTGTGGCGTTGGCAGAGCAGTAACAAGAACATTGTGCCGCTGGATCATTTGGCCAAATATGAATAGAAAATCAAATTTGACCTAAAATTGAACCCTGCAGGACACCAGAGATTATTAGAGGTTATTTGAATAAGAGTAGTTGCCCATGGCAACCACAGAGGTTCTGTGAAAAAGGTAAGAATAACACATTCATGAGCCATTCGTAGGTTGTTGGTCACAAACAGAAATATTGGCCAAATTTTACCTGATGATGTTTTTGGGTAAACAGTCACGTGTCATCGTCTGGGGACCATGAATGTCTGGTAATGGAAAGCCCTCTAGTCGTATCAGTATCAGTGTAGACCAAAGTGGTGGACCAACAGAATGACGTTGCCGTGAGTATAAGCAGGAGAGTGAGACTTTGAAAAGCTGTATTTTTCTATTATCCCGCATTTTTAGAGTATAGATCATATTCAGGATTAAAATCAGGCTACCTTCTTATTCTATAATCTGGCTCTTGTTTCACTTTCACAGCAGAGCAATGTTTGGCATTTCTCTTCCTCTCTTCATTATAAACCAAAGAGCACTTTCATTTTTCCTGCTTTAACACTGACCACAGAAAGCTGCAGACCTGTCATGAATATCCCGGCTGAGAGCAGAGGTTGTGGGAGCATCCTTTCCTCGGCTTTACGGCATATCTTAAAATCCATACAGCAAGTCATTACATGGACTTGCACTCTAATACCCAACCAATTTACGTCAGCTTTACACTCAGACGTGGCGAGGCCGGGCTGTTAACCGTCCCTGTCATTTCCAAAATGTGAGCAGGTGCTGGTTACTTCGTTTTGTGGAAATAGTCTCCTTCGCCCCGTTATGGAATTAGAAGCAGAGCAGAGTTTATTTCCGATGAGAGGTAAAACCTTTCCATTTCCTCAGTGTGTCCTATATGTGACCCATACACACCGCCACATACATCAGCCCCCTGCTTCATGATCATTTGTCCAAGTGGGTGTGAGCGTGTGCTGTCACTCAACCATTAACACCCACCGTGTTTTGCTAGGGCTTCTAAAATGCATGTGTGCAGGAGTGTACAGAGGGAAGGGAACTAAATTGACTGGTCGACAATTAGCCATGTTTCGTCAGCTGGGCTGCTGGTGGTTTGGTTTGCATCTGCATGTATTAGCCTGGGAGCTAAAAAGAAAACAGCAGGATTTGAAAATAATGAGCACATAATTACTATGTTGGAGAGATGGAAGCAGGGAAATGGGTGTCCAACATCTTCCACCTTAATGGCTATGGATTATTACAAAGACTGGACAGTTAAGACATGGGATTATACTTGGTGCTTGACCTTGATATAAACAGAAGAGCTCATTTACAGTTGTATATTAATGTGCAAACCACTGTAATGATCACACTTGAGGCTTAAGATTGGTTGTATAGAAGTATAAATTAATAAATTAATAAATGATTTCAACCATCATCACATCCTCTCCCCTGCTTTAACAACGAGTTCTAATTGCCTCACCTTGGCATTGGACATAAGACATCATAACTATGACTGATTGTGATCTGGGGTTTTGCAGAAACATAATGACCTTTTGTGATGAGGCTCTAAAGGTCACACATGGGACATCCAAGCTGTTCTGTGTCTGCTGATGTCTCACAACGCAACTGTGTTTACATCCAGCAGCTTTTTGAATAATTTTCAATTCACATGTTAAAAATCCTGAGTATACATAAAATACAAACCATTATATCCATTGTGTTTTCCACATCGATGAGGTTGCATGATTGCATTTATAGTATGTTTCAGAGGAGGCGGGGCCTTGGAGGCAGAGGCTCCTCCCCCTATCTGGAGGCACGAGTCATTGAAATCAACCATTGCCAAACCTTGCTCATGATCTTTCTAAAATATTTTTTTCTCTTTTCTTAAAATATCCCGATTGTTATTGAAATGCTCCAACAGTGACACCTTCTGGACAGGCATGGAAGTGGTGGTGGAAACTCTTCTATTCATTTAATATAATGCTTTTTTTCGTGACTACATTTTCCATGATGGCATCATTTTGTCTGACCCATCCTGATAATAGCAGCCCACATCTTTTCAGCTCCTTTCCTCTTGTTTGTAATGCATTTCTGCAATAATAAATACATCTTTTCTCCAGGGCCAAGAAAGGATGACCTTACCATGACATCATAATGAGGGTTACTCATGTCGAGTGAACCGGCGTTTACATTGAAATTCAGTGCACTGGTTTGTACTCTCTGATGCACAAAGACGGTTGGTGAGAAACCGCCTCCTTAATGAGGATCTGACGTTTGCCTGCAGGATGCCACCTGTCTGAGCGAGCTGATCATTATTGGATCGTTGAAGGAAGATAATGTGCTAAATTAAAAACCCTCCTTGACTGGATAATCACTCAAAATTAATAACACAGACGAGGCACCGTCGATCCCCTTCGCTCATCTTTTCTGTTTCCAAGATTTTCAGCTATCTTGTTGCTGTTTATCAACTCAAGTACAAGTATGAACCGATGCAGCAGATGTCCTGCCTCCACGCGGCTCTGAACACCGACATGTTGTCATGGCGAAGCCGGGGCTGAAGACCAGCCCACTTCCTGTCCCTCCGCTGGTCGTCTGCTACGTGGGTTAGCTCCCACCCCTCAGGATCAGAATCTCCGTGTTCGTGATGGACATTGAGAGAGCATCTGTCTCCACGTTTCCACTCATCCTGGGGTTCCCGTGGCTCGCCAAACGTCATCCCTACATGGACTGGGATGCTGGTGGGTAGAAAACTCCAAATGACTGCTGCATGCCTGCCTGCGTTTATTCACCTGCTCCCTCAGCAGCAGGTCAGGACTTCCTCACCCCCTGACCCTACCTGAGTTTAAGGGAGGTCCACATCCTCACCTCATCACTAACATCATTCATCGAAGACAAGTTTTTTGTTAATGATTTAGCCAAAAGTAAAATGTGGTGTGTGGGGCCCCATCCCATCAGAATCACGAGCTGGTGTCACAACAGTGTTCCTGTCTGTGTATGTTGACTGGGTCAGCACCATGATCCGGTCCGCGGGTCCTCGCTGGTCATGCATGGGATTAAATGGTCATGGGCTGTCATGTTCTGTACTTTGGCCACGTTTTTAACAAGAGAACGAGCGACAACAAGGTGGAGGGTGAAGAAATGTGGAGGAGGAGCACTAAAGAGCAGAGAAAATGGATCAGAGGGTGTCAGGAGGCAAAACGGGAGGATTAGAGAAAGGAAGAACAGAGTGTACAGTCTGAAAAAAGGCAAGATAAAAGTGTATTAGAGAAAAGAGAGGAAATTCACAAACAGAACGAGATAGAGAGAGAAAGTAGATCAAAACGAGGACAGTTGGAGAGAGAGGAGTGGGGTGAGCGAACGCTATCCATCCGAGTTCCTGTCCAGCTGCTTAGGAGGGACTGCAGTGTCTAACACACACACACACACACACACACACACACACACCATTCTGCCGATGGCTGACACAGATACTGCAATGCAGAGAGAGAGAGAGAGAGATGAGGGAGGGAGTGGGCGAACAAGCGAGCTCGGAGAGAAAAAACCGAGAGGAGGGGAACCAGGCGGGGAGGAGGAAGAGGAGGGCGACCGAGGAGGTGAAGAGAGGAGAGGAAGAGTTGGAAAAGCATTACGATGAACAAAGAATGAGGGAGGAAGAGGATGGGGGGGGGGGGGGTGCTGGCTCGGTGTAAATGTGTTCTCTGTTCAAAGCCAGACGAAGAGTGCAGGTTTCTCCTTCATCACCTTCACATTCAAACCTCACACACATGCGGCGGGGTCGCGGCCTTCAGCTTCTCCTCATCCCCTCCTTTACGTCAGCGGTGACTCGCCATGTTACCCACAATACACTTCTGTGTACACAGGAACCTGGACCCGTGTCTGCTGCCGTCGCCCTGCTGTTGTTATCACTCTCACATACATTATTAATACGATGCTATTTCTGCTTTATTCTTATCCTCATTATATCATATCCACTGCTGCTGTTGTCTTCGTGGTTATCACCATACTGTTGCTGCTGTTAGCACTGATCTCATTACGTTATTGTGTTCCCTCGTATGGAAGGACGATGTGTCTCCCTTTGTCCCCAGTAGAAGGGTTTCTCAGGGCGTTGACCTCGTTGGATGGAGGGTCCCGGGACGGAGGAGAGGGCGTCGCCCTCTGAAGGTAATTTGTGTTCTGTGGCTTTTGATAAATCAAATGATCAAATGATCTGATGATTGATTTGAATTGGAATCGAGCATTAGCTACTTACATGCATAGTGTCTTTTCAAAATAAACTCCTTTACTTAGTATTTAGGTTAACAACAAACATACCTGGGGTCCGTTTCACAAAGCAGGTTTAGTGAAAACCTTGAGTTAGTTAACCCTGAGATGAGGGAAACTCTGGTTTTTCGGTTTCACAAAGCCAGTTCAGCATAAATCTGAGTCAGTTACCCGGGTAACATGCTCCGTGAAACTAACCTGCTCGCTAGCAGGTTTGCTTCAACAAACCCTGAGTTTCTCCCTACATGTCTCCGCCTTTTTCCGGAATCTGAACCAACTCTGAAAAAAAAAAATGTGCCGTCCTTTCATCGTCAACCTAATCGATACGGAAATAAAAGTGATTCTAGCAGCTTTGCATCGGGAGAGGATTTTGATTACCTTTCCTTTCAATCACATTAGATACTATCTAAACAATATTCTCCGACATTTTCAACATTTCATATCGCGGACATAATCCGCAACCAGATTCTTTGCGGAGCTAGTGTTTTTGCGAACGGGAGATTTATGAAATGTTTAAGTACATTCCTGTGTTTAAATACCTGCTTATATTTACTGTTTAATATGTGAAATTTGATTAACATCATATGCCTTAGTCAACGTATTTGCTCAATATACTTATGCTTAATTTTCAACTGAAGCCACTTTCTTTCTGTGCCTGGGGGGATTACACCCAATGAAAATAATAATTTATGTGTTGCGCTACTTTGTGAACTACGGGAATCGAACCCCTGTCGCCTGCACCATGGGCGATGTTGCTAACCATTACACCACAGTGATGCTCTGCAAGGCCAAAAATAAAGACTTATTACCTTTAGATCAATAGACTGTTTCATTCAGTTATACACGTTAGATCGGGCAGTAATTGTCTGCCACGCCAACTATCACTACTTTGCTGCAGTTACGTTGCTCCGCTTTCTCAGGATGAGCTCGTTTTCTACATAAACACTCAGTAATATCTAATGACGCTCTCCCCGTTGCCATGGTGAATCATAGTATCGGAGCTCCATTGATGATGGCTTTGTAGAGTCGGCAGGCACGCGCGTAACTCAGAGTTTACATACTCAGAGTTGACTGAACTAATTCAAAACCGCTGTTCTGAAACCGAAAACTCAGAGTTTCCCATCTCAGAGTTGTTCAACTCAGAGTTCAGGGTTAGGTTCAGAGTTTGTTGAACCTGCTTTGTGAAACGGGCCCCTGGTTAGGTTTAGGTCCAGCAGGGAGAGTACCTTAGCTTAGCTTAGCATAAACACTGAAGGCCTGGCTCTTTCCAAAGGTTTTTACAAAATCTGCCTTCTATTGTTTCTCAAGCTAACTAGCTAACATGTTATACCGTGCTTGTTTAATCCATAAAACAACAACAACAACATTCATAGAGTAACAAATAATTTAGTGCCCAGAAACAGCGACTTCCTGGAGTCTTTTCATCGCAGTCAGGTTGCCATGCAAACAACGGAAACTTCTGGTAGGAGGTAAGTATTGTTAAATGGAGTATTGCGGTATGAATGAACTCCTGAAACAAGTCCTCGTCTGATACCTTCAAGACTTCCATGTCGGGGGCTGCAACCAACAATGTTTGTGACCGATAGCGAAACTCATTGAGAACATTACTCATTCTGATGGCCAAACCTGCAGAAGCAGGAAACGCTGTCTTTCAAACATCACGTCCAACATATGAGTGTTTCTTTAGTAACGCCTCGACAAACCACAAACCGAATACTTGTTTGCTGATCATTAAAATTACAGTTACAACTTAATTTAGAAGCCGAAAACAACGAGTCGTAGAAATCTATGTGAACATCTGTTTACATCACAGCTCTCTGTGTGTCTCTCATCACCTTAGTCTGTCTCTTAGTCTGCCTCTCTCACACACACACACACACACACACACACACACACACACGTACACACACACACACACACACACACACACACACACACACACACACACGTACACACACACACACACACACACACACACACACACACGTACACACACACACACACACACACACACACGTACACACACACACACACACACGTACACACACACACACACACACACACACGTACACACACACACACACACACGTACACACACACACACACACGTACACACACACACACACACACACACACACGTACACACACACACACACACACACACACACGTACACACACACACACACACACACACACACACGTACACACACACACACACACACACACACACACGTACACACACACACACACACACGCACACACACACACACACACACACACACACACACACACATTTCTTTCCAGGACACAGGGATGATTCACGGCTCGTGCAATTTGTGCTATTTTGTCAAAATGTCTTTGATTCTGTGGCTGCCCCCCCCCCCCATCCCACGTACGACAGATAGTCTCTCTCGCCGCGATGTGATGAACAGTTATCTGACGATGGAGCGAGCGGACGCCACTTTACAACGCTGTCAGCCCCACTACGACTGTGTGGAGGCGTGGCTGTCTGGATGTGTGAAGCTTGGAGAGAAAGTGTGTGTGTGTGTGTGTGTGTGTGTGTGTGTGTGTGTGTGTGTGAGATTGATCTCTCACTTCATGGGGAGTGTTTTTTCATTAATCCACAAGCTTGATTGATGCCTTCCTTTATCTATTATTGACACTAGTGTGTGTACTGGAGTGTGTATGTTGGGGTCCTGCATGTGTGTGTGTGTGTGTGTGTGTGTGTGTGTGTCTCATAGATATTTATGAAGTGCAATATTCTTAGGATGGCAGAAAAACCTGCATAGAAGATACAGTACATAACCAACTTGGAAAGGCACAATAAACTCTGCGAGTGGACAGATTGGACGGTTTATCTCCCACAACACACCGAATTTGTCCTTTTTGGTTTTATTGTGTGGAGTTGTGCGACTCTGCAAGAAGTTTAACATTCAGCTCAGATCTACGAGCAGAACACTTTTACTTCTCCACTGGAAGGGACTTCTCAGACTAGCAGAGGTAAAATATAGGATTGGAAATAAGTTCATGGAAAAGGTTCTCCTTGGGCGACCGCCGACAGAGTCGAATAAAACGGGCTCTTGGGCAGCGCCTCTCAAGGATTTGTGTGTTGTTAGTTAGTGTGCCTCCTTTGTAATGGATTTTCCACTCTTGGTGGTCTTGATATAAAAGGATGATTTTGAGTTTGATTGACAGATTGGTTCCTTCCATCTCTTGCCAACTGTTTGTTTGACGGCTTCTCAGATGCTTCTGATGATGATTTTGAATCTTTTCAGAGTCATTTTTGATTCTGATTGATTTTTTGCTTGTAGTACGTTTGTGTCTCTTCGTATAGTAGTTCTGTTTGAGTGACATTTTGCAGGCCGGTGCCCCCCATCCCCTTCGGGCCTGAGCCCTGTATGCCGTCATCCATGGATGGCCAGTCTGTAAATCATTTCACAACTCCCCAAAAAGCTCTAACATTGTTATTTACTCTGGCAGGGACTTGGGATCCAGATGGTCACTGAAAAGATTGAGGGCAGGTAGCTGTCGAGCAAGGCACTGAACCCCAAACTTCACTCTAACATCTCTCCATTAATGTGACACACTCCTTAAATCAAGAGGAAATAAAGTTTGTCGTCATCTTCTTCCATTTCTTGAGAAATTCCAGTATTCCTAGAAATATTAACCTGGTTTGACAAACACCAGAGCTGCCATACCTCTCCATATGAAAGCCCCAGTCGGCAACGTTGTTTTGATCATATTCACTGAAGCCGACACTACGCTCCGATAGAACAACATAAATCATCCGGTTTTAGAAAAAAAAACGTGCCTCTACGTGAACGTAGAGCCTGTTTGTTCAGAAAGAAAAATCCACAGCGCCCGGATCATCCTGTCCAATCAGCACGCAGGGCTGTGTGTGAAAAGGCTGCTTTTCCCCTGGTCCTGTTCCCAGCATTATCAGGGGTTTGTGTCTGTTTAATCCTTGGGTTCAGTGTAATGCTTTCGGTTATTTTGATGAATGATTAATTGATTTGTGTAAATTATACAGTGCTATAGTTATTTATGGGTTTATAGTTTTGTGTTTTACTTCTGCATGTGATTGTAGGGGTGGATCAGCTGCTCACCAGCTTCCTCAGGTTGACTGCATGCAGGTTTGTTGTTTTGTGATATCTGGGTGGCTTCTTGTTAATGTACCCATAAGATGTATAGATTTAGTTATGTCAGCAGTTACTGATCTGTGTGGATAACATGTTCTCTTCCAATTAAAGGGTTTAAATTGGGCTTGGCCAGCTTAGCTCACCCTATACTTACCTGGGCAGGTAAAGATCCTTTTTGTTTGTTTGTTTTCGGTGCGCCACCTTCTCATCCTTTGAATGAGGGGGTGACACCACACTGTGTTCGTGCACACTCTTCCCTCGGGTCGTACCACTGTCACAGGGGGGAGGCGGAGGGAAGTAGCAACAAGCTTCTAATTCCTCAGTTAAAAACCCGACGAGGAGGTCCAAAACAACCAAGGAAAAGAAAACACCGGTGGAAAAGAAGGAAAAAAAGAAAGATGGCGACGGTGTCCGTGATAAAACCAGAGTCAACATCGGACCTGTGTTTCAAAGGTGGTGTGATCTAAGGGATTCCAAGGGGCAGGAAGTCGGAGCTCGGTGGTCATGGGGGAGGAGCTTGGTGGTCACGGGGGAGGAGCCTGAGAGTTGTAAACATTCAAAATCTGACAGAGTGCCCTCCATTCACCAGACTTACCGACTGGGACTTTAAACTGATGAAGAGCAGCTTCTCCCTCACGACATATAAGAGTTAAACTTCAGTCTCACAGCACATTGCAGATGGATATTTACTGGAAACATGTGACATGAGAAACTGCTGCATCAGCTCTATCGGGGCCCATCACACAATAACCTCATTGTCCTTGTGAGCCGTTACGTTGCATCTAAAGAAGCTGCACATAAACCATAATCTGTCCACAGAATCATTTGCATTCATTTCTGTTTCCCGTCAGAGAGGAGACGATGCTGTCAGATACAGTTACATCGGCCATAATGTGTAGAGAGAAGAGGGAAGATCTAATGCCTTATTCAGATCTAATGACTCCAGTCTTTAGTTTGGCCTGATCAACTGTTTACAGCCTGCACATTAATGCAGTCAGGTTCCTTTTTATTATTTTTGGCCATAACGCCAAACTAGCCATAACACAGTTGGCATTATAAGAGTTGTTTCCACGAATGTGCTGGTTTTCACACATCCAGCAGATATAGAGCAGCATTGATCTGCCGTCGTGTTTACAGCCGTGCTGTTTTAGCCTTCGCCACCTTTTTAGCTGCTAAATGCCTCACAGTTTCCGCCTGCCTGTCAAAGCTGTGGCAATGGAGGTCTCAACTTGCAGAATGTACCTCGAGGATGTGCAGCTGGAAGTCTTTCAGGGCCATGTGGTGTATACCAGTGATGTGGCACATGAAATAACAGCGAATGCAGATCACAATGAATTATGGTGCCACAGCACACGGATCTCATCAATGCATCGCCTCCTCTGTGGAGGACGTACAACCTGAGGAACGGCGAGAACCTCCTGTGTTCAGCACAGGATGCAGACAGCCAGGAGGGCAGCGAACAGCTGGAAACAAGGCAGACAGGAGCAGGAGGTTTGGTGTCATAATCACTGCTCTGTAAAGCTCAGTCTCTGTCCACCCTTTTCTCATGGCAAGAACCGTCCGACCCGTTATTCATGTCAAAATATTCATACCTGCAATGAGAATGTGGTCACAGACTTAACAGTGTGAGTGAATGTGATGTTGGTTTGTGAAAGTGTGTGGAGGTGAACTTAGCAGGCAGAGATGAAGACTCATCTTTCCCATGATGCATTGTACCCAACATGTTCCTGTAAAACTCAACACAAACACAAATCTAAACATGATGCATATCCCAGCAGGGTTCCTACAGTTGTGGCGTTAGCTGATGCTAAACTCAACAGAATGTGGATTTCATTCCCAGATTGTGTTTTTCTTGGTACTGAAATGAAGTTTTGACATTGTGAATCATATTTTTTCTCTGCGAATAAAAAAGGCGATTGTGACGCGTTGTTGGTTTCTAGTCTGCTTGTTAGTGAATAAGAACACGAGCTGACACTGTTTTAAATAGACACAAGGTTGCCAAGAGTCGCTCAAATAGTAGCTTAAATTACAACCATATATTACCCCCCCCCCCCCCCCAACTCTGACTGGAGCACACACACACACACACACACAGCCCCTTAAAACCTTAGCTAGGCCACAGAGGCAGCAATTAGCCATTTTACAGACCATCACCCTAATTAAAACGGAGGATAGGGACACAAACAAGTGAACACACACACACACACACACACACACGTGATGTGTTCACACTGAAACACATACAGAAAAACACATCAGTCTCTCACACACATGAACAGATGTTGGCAGGAAACGCATCGGGGTGAAGAAGACTCGAAAACACACCAGGAGAGAGGGAGAGAGAGAGAGAGAGAGAGAGAGAGAGAGAGAGAGGGGCAGACTCAGGGACTAAGCTAACCCACACACTAATGAGGGTCCATGTTAATTGAGCTAGTAATTAATCAGTCCTGCTGCTAAATAATCCAATTTGAGCCTCTGTGTCAGTCTGTCACAATACACACACACACACACACACACACACACGTATACTGTATGTATATATATATATATATATATATATATCCACACACATACATGCACACACACACACCTCGTCCTCCAGCATCACTTCTCCGATGTGACTCCGCCCCCTCACTGCTAAAGAAACGGCTCCCAGCAGGTGATCAGGGCGTTCTCCGTCAGCGCTGCAACACTAATTATAGGAATGTCTCACAGTTAATGGGTGGTTTATTAATTGATTCTAAAGGTGCAGAACGTCACTGAAGGTTGAAACCTTTATTCAAGCGACGTAACATTGATGTTAACGAATGCGTTTACTGCATAAAAATCACCAGAAACACCAGAAAGGGGAGGATTGTTTCCAGGCACCTCCCATCTCCTTTTAAGGTCATGACGTTTCCCATGATGACATCAACAGCAATACGTTTTGAATGCTTCCCCCTATTTGGGGACGACGACTATTATTCCAAGTACACCGGAGCAGGGCCGTGCAGAGACCTTTGGAGGGGCAGGTGCTCAAAGTTTAAAGGGGGCACATGGAGCATGAATTTGAAACACCATACAGAAACATACCTTGCAATATAACGGGTTGAATGGTAGAAACCCATATTCATAAAGAATGTAAGATGGAATCACAACACACCATGTCATTGTCCACACCTCATATATGGCCAGTACACGCACACACACACACACACACACACACACACACACACACACAGTGACATTTCATACCTTTTCAAAAGTTGTACTGTATAGCCACAAATTTAATCCATTCATTGCCATTTATTATTCCTAGTGCTAAATTATTAAAGTAAAAAAATAATTAAATGATATCGAAATCATGTACTTGAATATTTTTGTGCTTTTACTCAGTTTGACTATCGACTTTGCGCAAGACAGCAAGGTTGTAAAAGTTATATCATTTGTATGCATATTATATTTAATTTGTTAAATGAGAGGTTGAGAAAATAAAAATTCTAATTTTTCTATTATTGTTGTATTTATACTGTAATAGTCCAAAATTATGTGAATATGTATATTGAAATAACATAGTCTTTGCCTCATTGCCTCTAGAAACATAGGAAAAAACAGCTTGACAGTAAAATAACACATATTATCTCTCTAATGCACTTTGCCCGTGACAAGAGAAACGTACACAAACTAAAAAAAAAGCCTGACATGCTTTTCCCCCACAGCACGCTGTGTGTGGTTAGTGGCTATAACTTGTGAGAGGTGTGTGTGCAGAAAACAGCAACACTAAGTGGCTTTAAGAAGAAGTATGTATATTCAACCGTTGACCGGTATAGATTATTGCATGAGAGTTGATAAATGTCTGAGGACACGAATCAGTAGACATGGTGTTGTGACGGGATGGGAGCATAACAAATGAACATTCTGTACCCAAACAATAAGTTGGACCGAAGAAACTGTATGGTATGATGTCAGTTCTACGTGGTTGGGAGTATCAACAATGTGGAGATAAATGAGGTATGAATACCAAGCGCAACTGTTACTCCTACACTTCACGATGGAGTTACTGAACTGGTCACTGAATGCTATCGACAGAGTGTTCTCAACACGGCGTGCGGGTTCTGGTGAACCTGCGTGTCCGGATGGGACCTTCATGTCCGGCTACATCATGGATGGTTGGGGAAAGTGGAGAGTCATCTGCCTTGCCACTCTGGATGTGGAAGACGTCGAGGACGTGTACGTGTTCGCGTTCATGATAACTGGAATGATCGCCTTGGGATGTGGAATATTCATGCAACATCTGAAATTGAGAAAGATCGCCACGGAGCTGACCAGTGTGAGGGCGGACAACGCCACCACTCGGTCTACTGTGGTCGGGATGCGCTCTGACATCTCTGCAGTTCGCGATTCCACGGCACTGGTGCGAGTTGAAGTGGCCGCTAACCGGGAAGAAATAGTGACCAATCGGTCAACCATGGTCGGGATGCGCTCTGACCTTTCCACACTTCGTGAGTTCCCTTCACGGAAGCGAGCTGAAATTGTCAATAACCGGGAGGAAATGGCTAAGTCAACACAGTGACGATTAAAAATAATAAAAAAAATTTAAAAAAAGGGGGCTCCCACACCATCTCAACAACTAGTAACTACACTGGACTTTATTTTTATTTTTATCTTTATTTTTTCATTCTTACTTCTCTTTTCCTTCGGACCTTGTTACTTGATGAGACTGCTGCTCTATTGTGATGAATAAATATGGACACGTGTGCAGACACACACGTAATCTGTATGCACTGGACTTCAGCTCTCTGTACCACCTACTGCTGTAACATGTTGTCAAATGTCACAAGTAAAAATGGAAAATGCAATGATAAGAAAAGATTATGATGACGATTTCATCCTGTGGGTAATGGGGCGGGACCAGATAAGCCTTGGCTTCTCCCGCTTTCCCTTTTGGCCATGTGTATTTTACTATGTGGACAAAGATGTGTGATGATGATTTAACAGACATGCCCGAAATAAACAAATAAATAAATAAAAATAAATAAATAAATAAAAAAAGAGTTGGACAACAGCTCATTGCTCACTTCACTTCGTCAGTCATCTTGCAAGAATAGACCCGTGCACAAACAAATACCGCTGCAAAACCTACTCACCGGACCAGTTGTTTACTCCCTGTCTGTCAAAAAGTGAGGTTTCGTGAGACGAGCAGTGTCCGTCTCCAGCAGCTTAGCGTTCAGCAGCAGGGCATGTCTGGGCACGTCAGGGCAGTGACGGCAGAGTGAGGGCACGACCGACCAAGGTAGATCTAAATTATTATTATTTTGTTTTATTTATTATTATTTTGGGCCACACAGACACACACACACACTCTTTGGGGGGAAAAAAATCACTTTGACAAAAGGGCACTTTGGGCATCAAGGGGCAGGTGCTCCCCCCCCTCTGCACGTGCCTGCACCGGAGAGTCGGATTACTTGACATTCAGGCTTTCCAAGGATGAGGAAACTCATGAGGAACTTCTTGAAAGCCTCTGAGAGCTGCGTTCTCGTAACGTGTTGATTGAGCGGAAAGTCCCGGAGCTGACGGGGAACTTGCTGCATGCAGCCGACTGGCGTCGATGCCGGTTCGATGTGCGATTGGCAAATCATCCACGGTGTACGTCTTTATTGTGGTTGTGACACGTCGCGTTCACAGACGACTGTATCGCTGTTTGAAGCAGGTCGGGGCGCTCCGAGCTAAACAGCTAAACAGCTACAGTAGAATTTAATTGGCTACCAATGTGGGAGAAGTAACTGAACCTGTCTGAGACGGATAATTCCCAGAGAAAAGTCCTCCGAGAGTCGCTAATGATTCGCCGTGCACTTTGTTAAAGTTTTCAAAAAAACTTTCCCATAACAACGAAATCACTTGTCACACTTAATTTAAAGGCAGAAGACTTCTGTGCATAATCAGAACGGCGGAGCGGCATGAATACAGCCGGCTGCTAATAAGGCCACTTGTGAGGAGACGGCGCGATTAGAAAAGTGCATTAATGATGTTTTTCCCTTAGCTCGGTGCTAAATGCAGTAAAATAAAGTGGATTAGGGCTAATCAATGGATGTGACTGTCATGTTTTCATCATAGGTGGTAGAGAGAGAGCAAGGTACCAGGAGAGAGAGAGAGAGATATGATACACAGAACATACATTAAAGGCTGACGCTCTGATGAAGGAGGACGTTAATTGAAGCTCCTTACTAATCAGCCGGGCTGCGAAGGAATCTAATTTGGTCCCTTTATTTAAATCTGTCCAAATATTAGCTTTCACACACTGAGAGAAATAAATCCACAGTCAAAGAGAGCCGGTCTAATCTTTCCTTACAGTCTTCCTAATAACAACATGTTAGTAACAGCATGTTAATAACAGTTAACATGTTAATAACAGCATGTTAGTAACAGCATGTTAATAACAGCATGTTAATAAAAGTTAGCATGCTAATAACAGCATGTTAATAACAGTTAGCATGCTAATAACAGCATGTTAATAACAGCATGCTAAATAACAGTTAGCATGCTTAATAACAGCATGTTAATAACAGCATTTAAATAACAGTTGGCATGTTAATAACAGCATGTTAATAATAGCATGTTAATAACAGCATCTAAATAACAGTTGGCATGTTAATAACAGCATGTTAATAATATGTTAATAACAGCATGTTAATAATAGCATGTTAATAACAGCATGTTAATAACAGTTGGCATGTTAATAACATCATGTTAGTAACAACATGTTAATAACAGTTAGCATGTTAATAACAGCATCTAAATAACAGTTGGCATGTTAATAACAGCATGTTAATAATAGCATGTTAATAACAGTTAACATGTGAATAACAGCATCTAAATAACAGTTGGCATGTTAATAACAGCATGTTAATAATAGCATGTTAATAACAGCATGTTAATAATAGCATGTTAATAACAGCATGTTAATAACAGTTGGCATGTTAATAACATCATGTTAGTAACAACATGTTAATAACAGTTAGCATGTTAATAACAGCATGTTAATTACAGCATCTAAATAACAGTTAACATGTTAATAACAGCATGTTAATAACAGCATGTTAATAACAGTTAGCATGCTAATAACAGCATGTTAATAACAGTTAGCATCTTAATAACAGTTAGCATGTTAATAACAGCATGTTAATAACAGTTAGCATCTTAATAACAGTTAGCATGTTAATGACAGTTGGCATGTTAATAACAGTTAGCATGTTAATAACAGTTAGCATGTTAATGACAGTTGGCATGTTAATAACAGTTGGCAAGTTCATAACCCTTGGTTTTCTCCCGAGCTAAATAGTCTTCTTTGGGATGAAAACAACGCATGGGCCAGAGCAAGACAAAGTAAATCTGATGCTGATTGGCTCAGTTTTAGGCAGCTTAGGAATCGCTGTACTCAGGCTATAAAAAAAAGCAAAGGCAGAGTACTACCTTTCGGAAACCAGTAAAAACTTAAATGATCCAAAAATGTCTGGAAAGTGATCAGGTCTTTTTCAGGCCAGGTTTCCTCCACTGAACCACCATCTTTTATCAACAAAGGCTCATGTATGATAACTGAATAGTCTGAAATACTAAACTGTTTCAATGAGCATTTTATTTCTGCAGGTTTTTTATTTGAATCTAGTCATGAGTCAAATAGTCGGGATTCTCCTGTTGAAAATGACAATGTCTTGCCTGTTTGTAAAGGAAACGCGGAAGCCCTGTTTCAGTTTCTTCCTATATCTGCTGCTGATGTATCTAGAGAGAGAAACAGCTGGACCCAAAGAAATCTGCCGGTCCTGATCAGCTTGAACCCTATTTTCTTAAGTTGGCTGCGGGCTTCATTGCTTTATCAAATTTGTATAATCTCAGCCTTCTTAATAGTGAGGTTCCAAGCATATGGAAGTCTGCCTTCCATATCTTCCCCTGTTAAAAGAACAGTTGTCCAGCTGCTATTGAAAAGCAGCTGGACAACTGGACATTACCTCCAGCACAAAGCCGACCCATCCACTCCGTTCTAAAAGCGAGGTACTCCGAGGACCCAGTTTTCATCTTCAACATTTCCTCTTCCCGTTCCTTCTTTTATTGTCCGTGTCCTCGTGTTCTTACATAAACCCCACTACTGCTGAGTCTCATTACAATTGACTGAAATGTTTCCGCGTCTCATAATGCTTTTAAAAGCCCCGAACAGTCGCATGCATGTGTGCGAGGCACGCAGCGCTCTCACACTCACCGCCAATGATGCACGTGTGCACGCCGCAGCTTCCTGTCAGCATCTGTAGAA
The DNA here is from genome assembly GCA_029853015.1 of Chelidonichthys spinosus. Lineage (NCBI taxonomy): Eukaryota > Metazoa > Chordata > Actinopteri > Perciformes > Triglidae > Chelidonichthys > Chelidonichthys spinosus. The sequence goes on from CM056833.1 coordinate 24,426,356, forward strand.
GAAGAAGAAGAAGAGGAAGAAGAAGAGGAAGAAGAGGTCACATACAATATTCACACTGAATGGCTCATAGCGTGAGCAGCTCATTTCACCGAGGGGGAGGAATTAAATCGTACACACAAGTTAACCTCATTAAAATATAACATTCAAAAGTACACACACACACACACACACAAACACACACACACACACACACACTGATCTTGAGTTAGAATGGAATCGGTTAAATTGAATGACAATTGGCTGAACACATGCACACACACATATATGTGCATATATGGTAATTTGTTCAGGCGTCTGCAAGAACATGTTCAAACAACATAATGGAAACATGCAAGGTGGCACACACACACCACACACACACACACACACACACACACACACGCCAATAACTCATGACTTTTTCATATCGTGAAACCTTTGCGTTTCTTCTGTCTGTCTTGAAATTGTACTTGTCGCTCCCGATCTCCTTCTCCAACTATAGCTGATCAATAATAAAGGAAGCACTCACTGCCTGACACACACACACACACACACACACACACACACACACACACACGCCAGCCGTTATGGGGTTCCTCAGAATAACTCGCACTCAATCTGTATCATCTTCCTTCCATCATCTCGATATTCTTCACAAACTTTTTTCTTCTGAGGTCTTTCCTTTTGTCTTCAGCTGACTTTTAGAAGTTCTTTATTATGTTTAAACCTTTGATAATTGATTATTTTGGGAGCAGTGGGAACAAGCTGCGAACACAGCAGTAATGGAGCAACAGTCACATTTATTTGGAATGGTGTTACTGCCCCCTGATGAATTCAAGTCCAATATTCACTCTCTTTTAGCTCCATATCTGGTCTTCACCACCTCCTGAGGGAAATATGGGGACATTTAGCTGCTAAATGCCGACCGCTTCAGCTAATGAGGCTCTAACGACGGACGTTTCTCCTCTCTCCTGTTTGTGTTACAGTCTTTAGATCCACCTCATGTGTCTGCGATTTGTTGTTGGACTTAAGTCTACGGTGCCGATACGCCGGAAACAAATCTGTTTAAAGCAGATTTGTATTTTTATTTATCTTAAAATGTTTTTCATCAAATCCCTAAACTCCATCAACCGACATGTTTGTTATTTATTCTTGGGGAAAAAGGATTAGAAAAGTTCACTTTGTTGCAGTACGAGACACGAACTCCCCCAGGACTCAGGTGGTTGTTCATTTGGTGAATCCGTCTCAGATGAGTCAGCAGGCCGACTGACAGATTGCGGTCGAGTGGTTCTTGCTGTTGGTAAAACAGCGTTGACTGATGATCGCCGTGGAAACGAGTCAGAGATGCATTTGTCTCTCGTTCTTATCCGACCTCGTTGAAGTGGATTTATTGTTTTTTTTCTCTGGGGTTGATTTCAGTTGTCTTTTTTGATATTACCACCAGGAACTGTTATATTGTTTTACATAAATTGCTGTTTCAATAAGCGTCTTCTTTCTGCAGCTTCACCTGAAAGAGAAAACAAGGATGTGAAATCCGAGTCTAGCACCAGCAGCAGTGAATTAATGAGGCCGCCCAAGATTCCTGTCCATATGCTGCGTTGTATACAAATCAGCACGCTGCTGTCAATGATGCTGCTTTGTTGGGGAGAAATAAATGTGCTGTTCTTCTTGCAAACATGGATATAAAATGATGGTATTGTACATGAATACAGTAGCAGCGTATTTAGGCTGCTGTCGAATATAAATAAGTGGATGTGACATTTAAAGCTGCTGCTGCTGCTGTTGATACATTAAAGTGTGTCTGCAGCGATAAATGATGAGATCAAGAACGTGAGTTTGAGTGAAGAAGAGGAGGAACAGATAGTGAAGAACACAGAATATGACAGAGCGAGAGCATCAGTCACACGGACGCCGCCGTGTTTGATCTCGACAGCCGAGGGTGGAGAGGGAGGGAGGGAGAGACGTGCTAACAGTAGTTGAGATAGATGTTTAGTAACCAAGTTTGTATAACATTACCTTTTTCAATATCATCATCATTAAAGTATACATTCATTTCCATATGGATTTATGGAGACTGTGATGGGATGATTGTCAGCTGCAACACATCCTCACTACCCCTGGATAGATGGATGGATGGATGGATGGATGGATGGATGGATGGAAGGATGGAAGGATGGATGGATGATAGATGGATGGATGGATGGATGGATGGAAGGATGGATGGATTTAGATGGATGGATGGATGGATGGATGGATAGATGGATGGATGGATGGAAGGATGGATGGATGGATGGATGGATGGATGGATGGATGGAAGGATGGATGGATGGATGGAAGGATGGATGGATGATAGATGGATGGATGATAGATGGATGGATGGATGGATGATAGATGGATGGATGGATGGAAGGATGGATGGATGGATGGATGGATGGAAGGATGGATGGATGGATGATAGATGGATGGATGATAGATGGGTGGATGGATGGATGGATGGATGGATGATAGATGGATGGATGGATGATAGATGGATGGATGGATGGAAGGGTGGATGGATGGATGGATGATAGATGGATGGATGATAGATGGATGGATGATAGATGGGTGGAAGGATGGATGGATGGATGATAGATGGATAGATGGAAGGATGGATGGAAGGATGGATGGATGGATGATAGATGGATGGATGATAGATGGATGGAAGGATGGATGATATATATGATGCCATATATGAAACGAGATGGATGGATGATAGATGGATGGATGGATGGTATATATGATGCCATATATGAAACGAGATGGATGGATGGATGGAAGGATGGAAGGATGGATGGATGATATATATGATGCCATATATGAAACGAGATGGATGGATGATAGATGGATGGATGGATGATATATATGATGCCATATATGAAACGAGATGGATGGATGATAGATAGATGGAAGGATGGATGGATGGTAGATGGATGGATGATAGATGGATGGATGGAAGGATGGAAGGATGGATGGATGATATATATGATGCCATATATGAAACGAGATGGATGGAAGGATGGATGGATGGATGGATGGATGGTATATATGATGCCATATATGAAACGAGATGGATGGATGATAGATGGATGGATGGATGGATGATATATATGATGCCATATATGAAACGAGATGGATGGATGATAGATGGATGGATGGATGATATATATGATGCCATATATGAAACGAGATGGATGGATGATAGATAGATGGAAGGATGGATGGATGGTAGATGGATGGATGATAGATGGATGGATGGAAGGATGGAAGGATGGATGGATGGTATATATGATGCCATATATGAAACGAGATGGATGGATGATAGATGGATGGATGGATGGATGATATATATGATGCCATATATGAAACGAGATGGATGGATGATAGATGGATGATAGATGGATGGATGGATGGATGGTATATATGATGCCATATATGAAACGAGATGGATGGATGGATGGAAGGATGGATGGATGGTATATATGATGCCATATATGAAACGAGATGGATGGATGATAGATGGATGGATGGATGGATGGTATATATGATGCCATATATGAAACGAGATGGATGGATGATAGATGGATGATAGATGGATGGATGGATGGATGGTATATATGATGCCATATATGAAACGAGATGGATGGATGATAGATGGATGATAGATGGATGGATGGATGGATGGTATATATGATGCCATATATGAAACGAGATGGATGGATGGATGGAAGGATGGATGGATGGTATATATGATGCCATATATGAAACGAGATGGATGGATGATAGATGGATGGATGGATGGATGATATATATGATGCCATATATGAAACGAGATGGATGGAAGGATGGATGGATGGTATATATGATGCCATATATGAAACGAGATGGATGGATGATAGATGGATGGATGGATGGATGGTATATATGATGCCATATATGAAACGAGATGGATGGATGATAGATAGATGGAAGGATGGATGGTAGATGGATGGATGATAGATGGATGGATGATAGATGGATGGATGATAGATGGGTGGAAGGATGGATGGATGGATGATAGATGGATAGATGGAAGGATGGATGGAAGGATGGATGGATGGATGATAGATGGATGGATGATAGATGGATGGAAGGATGGATGATATATATGATGCCATATATGAAACGAGATGGATGGATGATAGATGGATGGATGGATGGATGGATGATAGATGGATGGATGGATGGATGGTATATATGATGCCATATATGAAACGAGATGGATGGATGATAGATAGATGGAAGGATGGATGGATGGTAGATGGATGGATGATAGATGGATGGATGATAGATGGATGGATGGATGGTATATATGATGCCATATATGAAACGAGATGGATGGATGATAGATAGATGGATGGATGGAAGGATGGAAGGATGGATGGATGATATATATGATGCCATATATGAAACGAGATGGATGGATGATAGATGGATGGATGGATGGATGATATATATGATGCCATATATGAAACGAGATGGATGGATGATAGATGGATGGATGGATGATATATATGATGCCATATATGAAACGAGATGGATGGATGATAGATAGATGGAAGGATGGATGGATGGTAGATGGATGGATGATAGATGGATGGATGGAAGGATGGAAGGATGGATGGATGGTATATATGATGCCATATATGAAACGAGATGGATGGATGATAGATGGATGGATGGATGGATGATATATATGATGCCATATATGAAACGAGATGGATGGAAGGATGGATGGATGGATGGATGGTATATATGATGCCATATATGAAACGAGATGGATGGAAGGATGGATGGATGGATGGATGGATGGTATATATGATGCCATATATGAAACGAGATGGATGGATGATAGATGGATGGATGGATGGATGATATATATGATGCCATATATGAAACGAGATGGATGGATGATAGATGGATGGATGGATGATATATATGATGCCATATATGAAACGAGATGGATGGATGATAGATAGATGGAAGGATGGATGGATGGTAGATGGATGGATGATAGATGGATGGATGGAAGGATGGAAGGATGGATGGATGGTATATATGATGCCATATATGAAACGAGATGGATGGATGATAGATGGATGGATGGATGGATGATATATATGATGCCATATATGAAACGAGATGGATGGATGATAGATGGATGATAGATGGATGGATGGATGGATGGTATATATGATGCCATATATGAAACGAGATGGATGGATGGATGGAAGGATGGATGGATGGTATATATGATGCCATATATGAAACGAGATGGATGGATGATAGATGGATGGATGGATGGATGGATGGTATATATGATGCCATATATGAAACGAGATGGATGGATGATAGATGGATGGATGGATGGATGGATGATATATATGATGCCATATATGAAACGAGATGGATGGAAGGATGGATGGATGGTATATATGATGCCATATATGAAACGAGATGGATGGATGATAGATGGATGGATGGATGGATGGTATATATGATGCCATATATGAAACGAGATGGATGGATGATAGATAGATGGAAGGATGGATGGTAGATGGATGGATGATAGATGGATGGATAGTATATATGATGCTATATATGAAACGAGATGGATGGATGATAGATGGATGGATGGAAGGATGGAAGGATGGATGGATGGTATATATGATGCCATATATGAAACGAGATGGATGGGTGTGACGGGCGGTGAGTATTGTGGCTGGATGAGCAGACATCACCTGCTCATGCTGGATTGATCCGTCTAAATGTGATCCACATTAAACTCCAAGTATCACATCAAGCAGCCAGACGGTTGTGAAATACACCTGACAGTCATCGTGTCCCGGGAGACCAGCTGCTCTGCTGCTTTATGGACGTGAACAGCTGCACGCTGGGAACTTTACAAGAGAGGAAAAGAATACAAGTTTCAAACATGATGGGGGGCTGATATGTGGGACCAGATAGGGTTAAATTACTATAGAAAAGGGATCATCGGTATTACTGTTCTGTATGGCTGTAGTCATTGAGATGATGGTTGAATTCACACAGTCGTTCCAAGGCTGCAGAACTCTGGGAGCAAAGTAGGAGAATAAAACTCAGGGTTTGTACGTAAATTGTCCCTCCGAGTGCCAAAGGGCACGCTGGCACAAACCGGACTGTTCATAAATTGGGAGCGCTGTTGGAATCTACCTTTGTGTTATCCAGAGCAGCAGATTCTGCATCACTCTTTGCTTCGGTGCAATGAAACGTGATTTAATGTTGAGGAACTGGTCCCGTTGTTCTCTCCACTCTCCAAGTAACTCCTAACACTGTCCACACAGTTGGACAACTTGGACGGATCAACAGATGAGGACCCAGCAGGAGAGTTTGATGATTTATCGACGAAATAAACTTGCAAATGAAAGTCTGACTCAAACAGGAAACGGCAGGAATCAATATTTGAATTCTACAGTGGACTACATTTACCATCAGCATGGTTTGTACAACCACATAACATTAAGTAAACTGTCCCTTCATTAGCCTTTTGAACAAAAACCAGAAACACAAAGCTCAGAGAAAACTGAGACAACAAACAGGCAAAGAAGAAAGGAAGTGTGCTGGTTTATGTAGCTGACGGCTGATTGGTGAAGTGAGATCAGCTGAGCAGCAGCTGAGGCAACTCCAGGATGGATGACGGACAGGTGAAACCAGTCAGGGCGGGGCAGACCCTCAACACACAAGGGCAGGACGTGATCTGATAGGAGGGAGTAGATTTAAGAACATAAAACCTATTCATCCATGCAGACAAACCACAGGACAGAAATCCATCTAACATAACTCATACCCAGAAGAGACAACACACAAACAGATGGATGCTCATAAAGGAGAGGACAGGTATCATCCATCCTGGTTACGTATCGTTTAGATGCTAGTTAGTGTTTAATTTTCTCATTCCATTAAGTCTGCAGTGAGAGAGGGAGAGAAAAAGTGCAATTTAACACTAATCCTCACCAAATAATAGGTTCATTTCTATGCAGAATGAGAGGATTTAACGCCAGCTCACAACCAAATAAGAAATGGACGCCGCCAAGTCGGTGAACACGTGTGTTTGGGACTCTGTCAGGGATGAAGATGAAGTGATTCCAAGGAATGAAGTGATACGTTCACAGTCGTCTGAAAAAGGCTTTGTTTGGTTTTCAAATAAAGAATTAATGTTGTTTATCTGATGTGTCCAATGAAGAAGCTCGGTTTGTTTGCACATTAGCTTATGTCACATTGCAGCAGCCTGCGAACACTAGCAACAAGCAGCAACAAGCTGATTATAGCAGCTATAGACTCTATGACTTGTTTTCAATCTTACTTCATTGAATTGTTTGAATTTCTATCTTTTTTCCATGCAGTAGAAGTTAAACTTGATTGAGGAGCCATGCAAGCCATCCAATAAACTACCGATCACATGACTGACGTTGATGGAGTGGCTGCATCTGACACTCTAACCAACCTGCATTACAGTGAGGTCGTGGTGATAGAAGATGATGGATGGCTGAGGGGACGGAGGGGTGACATGGGGAGGCGATCCGAGGTGAAGGGAGGCGATCTGATAGAGACTTCCGTTGACAGATCAGCTGTCAGCTGAGTCAGAAACGGCTTCTAATGTTGGTTTTAATCTCATGAATCCAGCATGTTTCTCAGAAATATGTCACACCAACCATATTCAAACCCCTCCAAAGCAGCCATCGACCAATAATAGTTCAGCAAACATTCAGTTCTGTGGTGTCGGCCAATACTGAGTAATGATCTAATATCAATGCTTTAAAAACAAAAAAGTGAATAAGATCATGAACATCTGTTTTACATTTCCATGAAAACAACGATATTGTTGTTTCTCACCAAAAGCACATTTTAAAAGATTACATCTGAACACATTAGGATACCATTGTTGTCATGGTTTCCCCAGAGTCTGGACTCACAAATGCTCAGCAAACAGGAGATTAAAACAAGGAAACAGCTGTTATAAACAATCGCTGAAACTGCAAAAATTCCCTCTTGAAAAAAAGGTGATAAGTCACATAAGGGTGGAGGAAGCCTGGGCAGGACGTGCTGGACACTCTGCTAGAGAGAGAGAAAAGAAAACGTGTCCAAGATCTTCCGGACAAGGTTAACGAAAGGAAAACATGCTAAAGCTCCACGACCAGAAAACAGTCTCTAGGCAACTCAATAATCTCACAAAGCTATGCTTGTCCCCACGTAGGGGAACAGACCATCTGGCACCAGCTTGAACCACAAACCGGTCTTAAGTACCCGAACCACCGGTGATCTGATTGATGATTGCATACTGAAGATAGCGTGAACGTATCATACTGCAACCCTTTGTCAACGTTCGCTGTGACTGCCTTTTACAACATTTGAGACCTAACAGCTACATCCAGAGTTACTTTCCTGCTCCGATCGCGTGGATTGGCCGGGAGGTGGTGTTGCTCTTTGGGCCCGTCGATGCAGAAAAGGTGCAGGATGACGTTAAACCCAGGATTAACAGGAATGAACGGGCCCCGCCTCCAACACTGGTTCAGTTCTCTTCACATTCATGGTGCAGACTCCGTCCTTCTTGTGTCTTCAGTGCCCCGCCCCCCCGTTCAGACTTCTGTTCAAAGCCCCGCCCCCAGAACGCCAAACAAGTGCTCGAGATCGCCAGTAAGCATTGACAGACAGGCAAGCCAATTACTTTCTCCGCGCCCGACTATTTTGATTGGACAGTTTTGCAGTCCTGCCGCGCCCACAGATTATATATTTTAAATGTATTTTAGGTCAGAGGATTTAATGCATTCATTGTTATCGGTATGTTCCAAGGATTTCAGGTAATACAACAGATAGTGTTTCTGAATAGAATCACCTTCTCAACCTTTAATATAAATATTCAAGCTGAAGTATTAATTATGGAGATCCATCTAAATAAAGTAAATAGAATATAAATCAAGAGGTTGGGTGAGAGGCAGTGACACTGCGGTCTGTTCCGTAGTTGCAGTTAATTATTGAAGTGTGTGATATTTCTAACGCTACTCTATGAATTAACCATTAAACAACACACAGCACCGCCGGTGGTCAGAGGAACTCAGAGCGTGGGGCTCTTATTTTAGATGTATCTCCATGTCCAACGGAGGAAACACATTTCCCAAAGCGGTTTCATGTTTCAGCCCCGCTGCAGGTTCAGGATGTGGTTTGTTCAACACATTTTTCTTTTACGTTCAACAGGGATTGACGAGGGAGACACAGAGGGAGTGACAAAAGCAATAATATGAAGTGTTACTCCGGCTGATGAGATGAATCCTCGTGTCGACCGCTTAGAAACGTTGAGGAGTGGTGCTTGAAATAAACAGGGCAGAGCAGCTGCTAGGTGTTGCTACTTGAACAAGTGAGAGGCTGCTGTTCACACATCAAAGGGACTTTATCTCAGATGAACCCCCCCATCCATCTGGCATTAATATGCATCCAATATCAGTGTCTGAAGATCATTTCATCACAGTTAAACCAGACAGGAAATGTATCTGTGGCAGAGACTTCCCAAAATAAATGTAAGCTGTCACATGCTAAAAATAATGACGATATAATAATACTAATAATAATGTTGTCATGGCATCGTCAAACGTCGTAATATCAATAATCTGTTAATAGTAAAAGTCTTTTAAAGTGCTGCCCAAATAGAGTGCAATATAAGGAGTAAAATATTGAACAATCCGAGTTGATGTGCACTTCCATGGTAAGTTTGTAAGTTTCAGTTGTGTTGGCATAGAGCCACCGAGAGGACGAGGAGGAGGCGAAGAGGAGCCTGAAAGCAAAGGGTTAGAGCTTTATGGATGAACGGGTTGAAACGTGGGAAAGACTTCAGCATGAAAAGCAACAAAGAGGCGAGGATAGCAGAAAGTCATAGACGGGGCAGAGAGAGACACTCGGTGAAAGTGACAGATAAAAGAGAAAGAAGTGACAGATGAGAAGAGTGAACCATCCGCCGCCGCAGACTGAAATACTCGCAGACAATAACAGAAACATATGGACAGAAGGAAAGTGGTGGTGCAATAGAGGAGGGAGAGAGAGGGGAGGTAATGGGGAAGACGAGTTATGACGGGAGAAGAGAGGATGGGATGAGAGTCGGGAGGAGGAGGAGGAGGTCCTGATGACTTCCAGCTGATGGATCTGGTCGATCAGCTCGTCTCTCCCTGCACACCTTCCCTCACACAGTCGACCGCCCAGAGTCGGTTATGGATTGATGCTCCACAGAAAACACAGAGGCCTCCTCGGCAGAAAAAGCTTCACTGCATGTCTCTTCTGTTAAAGGTTTTCATTTTCTTTTTTATTAGGATATCTTTATCCATCTCCATCCATGTCCATCTTATCTATCTTTGGTGGTGTGAAATATTCAATAGCTATCTTATATATAATGTGTAATAAGAGTTAGAGTCTTTGTCAGTGTCATCAGTTACAAATTTGTTTTTTTCCAAAGAAAGTAATATGTAGACCTTGTACATACGTACATTTCTAGCCCTGCAAAACAGACCTGCTTACTCACTCAGAGAATCGTGCCATTACTGGTGGATTTATATTTGCTTTGGATGAAACGGTTAAAAAAAAAATTTAATACAAACAATCAGCATCTTTAGCCTGTAGTTTTGCTCCTGGTGTCCATATTCAGTGACCCACAGCTGGTGAAGCCTGTTTTCATTCCTCTCTCACATCCTAATAGAGAGGCTCAAGGCTGGAGCCTCAGGGAAGAGAGAGGACTTTTATCTGGATTTGCTGTCCCCTCTCCGTAAACCCTCACATACACACATGTATAATCCACTTGTGAATCACCTTATTGTCTGCGTGTGTGTTGAAACACAGGCAGAACGGGTGACAGCTAAATGAAATAAATGGCTTCACCAGTTTACCCTTTATTGTGTGTGTGTGTGTGTGTGTGTGCATGCATGTGTGTGTGTGTGTGGTAATGTGACTGAAAACAATGTTCATTAAGGCGACACACATAAGGCCATTGTCCATCTTTCTCTTTGGCTGCCATCAGATCTTGTCTCTTATCACAGTGTGAAGGGTTTAATGGTTCCTTCAGGTCTCTACTAGACATCCTGCAGGCATTACCCGGCCTTACCCAGGTTTACACATCCTTACCCAGGTTTACCTATCCTTACCCATCCTTACTCATCCTTACCCAGGTTTACCAGGCCTTACCCATCCTTACCCAGGTTTACCTATCCTTACCCATCCTTACTCATCCTTACCCAGGTTTACCAGGCCTTACCCATCCATATCCAGGTTTACCCAGCCTTACCCAGGTTTACCCATCCTTACCCAGGTTTACCAGGCCTTACCCATCCATATCCAGGTTTACCCAGCCTTACCCAGGTTTACCCATCCTTACCCAGGTTTACCAGGCCTTACCCATCCATATTCAGGTTTACCCAGCCTTACCCAGGTTTACCCATCCTTACCCAGGTTTACCTATCCTAACCCATCCTTACTCATCCTTACCCAGGTTTAACAGGCCTTACCCATCCATATCCAGGTTTACCCAGCCTTACCCAGGTTTACCTATCCTTACCCAGGTTTACTCATCCTTACCCAGGTTTACCTATCCTTACCCATCCTTACTCATCCTCACCCAGGTTTACCCATCCTTACCCAGGTTTACCTATCCTTACCCAGGTTTACCTATCCTTACCCATCCTTACTCATCCTCACCCAGGTTTACCAGGCCTTACCCATCCATATCCAGGTTTACCCAGCCTTACCCAGGTTTACCTATCCTTACCCAGGTTCACTCATCCTTACCCAGGTTTACCAGGCCTTACCCATCCATATCCAGGTTTACCCAGCCTTACCCAGGTTTACCTATCCTTACCCAGGTTTACTCATCCTTACCCAGGTTTACCTATCCTTACCCATCCTTACTCATCCTCACCCAGGTTTACCCATCCTTACCCAGGTTTACCTATCCTTACCCAGGTTTACCTATCCTTACCCATCCTTACTCATCCTCACCCAGGTTTACCAGGCCTTACCCATCCATATCCAGGTTTACCCAGCCTTACCCAGGTTTACCTATCCTTACCCAGGTTCACTCATCCTTACCCAGGTTTACCAGGCCTTACCCATCCATATCCAGGTTTACCCAGCCTTACCCAGGTTTACCTATCCTTACCCAGGTTCACTCATCCTTACCCAGGTTTACCAGGCCTTACCCATCCATACCCAGGTTTAGCCATCATTACCCAGGTTTACCTATCCTTAGTCATCCTCCCAGCCTTACCCATCCTGACACAGCTTCACCCAGACTTACCCAGCCTCACCAGCCTTATCCAGCCTTTGCAGACCAGTTGAAGTCCTGCGTCTCCTGTCCAGGCCACTGATTTAACTTGTCATACCTTTGTGTCAGCTGCTGCTTGACTGACAGCTGTCATGGGGATGGGCAGTCCACAGCCACAATAGAGGGAGGTGAAGACACACATGCTTTAACAACAATGTGCAGACTTTCTCAAATGCGGCTTTGTGGATTACAATGTGGACAGTAGAAACAGGTGGATGTCATATACATAACAATATAGTATAGGATCATATATATGAAAGGGACTGTTCAGAACTTTGATATTCAATTACTGCCTAGATGCCATAGATGGTGTGAGCTAAATGTTTGTGTAAGTGTGAGCTTTGGAAAGAAGGGAGCTTTTACTGTCATTTTCTCCTTAATAATCAACTTCAATTTCCTTGTTTTCAAAACCCAAAAGTATGATGCTTTGATGTGTAATGTATCAACGCACCGCCTCCTCCCATGGAGAACAAAGGGATTTGAATATTAAGCCAGATGGTTACATGAACAGACCAGAGTTTCTAGTCCATAGACCAAAACCTGAAGACAGAATTAAAGAAATTAGAATGAACGTCGTCTCTTACTTTTGTATTTGCTTGTGGTTGTCTTGCATCTCCTGTGTAGAAGCGCTGTAACTTAACTTTGGGGGTCTGGACATTTTGAAGGAGCCTCCCTCCCTTTACAATATGGTCAACTTTAATTCAGAACCCCTCGGACAGCAAGACATTGGAGCCTAGATGGAGCGATCCAAAGCATAAAGGCAGGACGATAAAATGTGCTTTCACATGGTAGTGTGTCTTCTGGGCAAACTCGTCCATTTGGTGACTTCTGTGTGTGCACATGGCCTTGTAGTTTCATGCCCGCTGTTTTACTGACTTAATTAATTAATTAATTAATTAATTAATTAATTGCAAGGTTTCATAGACAACATGACATTAGCATACTTTCATACATACTACATTCTTAGAAATGATAGGCTGCACTATCAGGTCAAAATTAATTCATATCGACTGAAACAAATTGTAAATGGTAAATAAGCTTATCATTCAATGGTCGTCTTTATACATATTAACCTACACATTGTTTATCTATTAAATATGAATCCGTTGCAGCATTAAAAGTCTGACAGCCAGCCCTGTGTACTAGGGCGCCATCGCCTGGGTGCTCCAGTGTACGACATCAGATAGCAGCCATGACATGATCCATCAACATGAAATACAGTTTTCTGTCTTGTCATTTTTCTTGCAGTAAGCTAATGAAGGGTTGCACAATCAATTGCACGTTTTACGAAGCTGGAGAGAAAATGAGAACTGGGTTTTGTTTTGTGAAAAAAAAAGGAGCAAAAACAGATGAAAAGACGCAGATGGACGTAATCAATGGCTTCAGTGAGCGTCGGGGTGTGAATATTGGAATCAGTATCAGTGGTGAAAAGGTCTAATTGGTGCATCCTGACTCCCACGCAGCAGAGACAGGCGGGTAAGTGGAGGCCAGTAGGTGTGAATGTGTATCTCTGTGACATCCGTCCACATGGTCCCACAAACACAGAGTACCATCATCAACAAAGACATTACATGTGTCAGCACACCGTCTGTTTTTAATAAACCGCTGCCTTCCCTCTCTGCGGGTGCAAACCGGAGCATCAACATGAAATCATTTTACAAGAAAAGGACACGTAACACTTTTTGTCGCGGTGTCAATGACATGATGACAGCTAATAAAGTGTGTGTTGCTGCTGTGAGGGGAAGGAGAGGCCCGCGGGGGAGACGGCGGTTTTCCTTCACTTCTATTTGTGTGTTAGCGGTGGGAGTCAGCAACGAGGAGTCAGCAGCGAGGGGTCAGCACGACTGCAGCTGACAGGTTTTGTTATTAGCTGTGTGTGTGTGTGTGTGTGTGTGTGTGTGTGTGTGCGTGTGTGTGTACGACTGGTAAATATCGAAGGAAATTAGTTGTCCAGAAGTGACGAGCCGGCCATCCATCTCCCAGAGCAAAGAAACAAGAGGGATGTAAAACAAACAGGCAGAGAAAGATGGAGGACTAATAGATTGATAAAGGACAGACAGGAAGGAAAGGAATATAAAAGTGATGGAGAAATGACACTAGAGAAACCGCTGGTATGCAGAAGAAGAAGGACAGAAGGAAATGAGCAATAATCAGAAATGAATGACCCATTACATCTTGAGTTCAGACATAAATCTTGAGAAGTACTCGGCTCGACGTGCTCTGTGATCTGGTTCAGTCGTACTGAACTTAACAAATCATTCATTCATCTTGATACTTGTAATTATGAAACTGTCAGAAACGTCATTTGCCCCTCGGGAACGGAGGCCTGTTAACTGTTGGTGTGCTGCTAATCTGGATGGATGTTTTTCTGCTAAACAAAAAACTGAGTCAAAGTGATCCATTTTTAAAAAGGGGACATCTTGAAAAACTCACCTTTTCAGTGCACATGCATATACATTTGGGTATTTTTTGGGGTAGTTTGTTTGTTTGTGGCCTGCATAGATCAGAAAAGATGGATGACATAAACATAACCTTTCCATGTACAAGCACGGTGGATCCTGAAGGTGCTTGGCAGTGTGGCTACATTGGCAAGAAATTAAGTTCATGCCAAGGAAGTCAATAAGCATGATGATTAGAAATGGATCAGTGACCAGCAAGTTCCAGCTCCAAGTCCAGGAGGAGGCCATACCACCAATTTAAGAAACACAATGGGAAGTGGTATGATGCCTCTCTTTCTGACAGAAGTATGTACCCAAGATGCAGGACGATGATTGGTTAAACAAGATCGAAGGTCTACCAGGGATGTTCGAGGTTTGACTCTACCAGTACAAGGCTGATGTGGCAACTGAAAATGCATGAAGTCCCATTAACATCAGTGAAAGGAGTGGAGAGACGAGTGAACAAACACCTCCGATGGCAGCTCCACCAAGCCTCTCGTCAGTAGGCCTATATATCAGGTCTGGACTCTAACAACTACCCCTTTATCAGTGGTCAAAGGGCTCAAGGTTACAAAGTGTAGGGCTGTGATGTTCATAGACTCCAGCGATGAGAAGGCCAGCGGGGCTGGCAGGACGTAAGTGGACAGCTGATCAGTCAGTGACTTAAGCTGAAAGCATGCTGGTTTTTAAGGACATCATAGGAAACCCCTGCACAGGAAGGAAAGGATTCGGAACCACCTACTTCCAGCAGTGGGGGAAAGCTGACCCAAGGCAGAGGAAAGACCAGATCCAAGCCGTGGTCCAGCACCTGGAGGCGCAGGAGAGGTCAGTCTAGATCTGTTCAAGATCTGCCTGGACAAAGTGGGACTTGCCCAAGCGCAAGATTACGTGGCCTGAACTGTGGAGGCTAGAACCCTTTTTGCTTCATCCTTTCCTGCTCCGATCTGTGTATGACACCTTATCAACACCCTCTAACCTGCACAGGTGGGGTATGCGGGCGGACTCCCTGTGCAGGTTTTGTGGAGGGAGAAGCACAATGGCGCACATACTGACTGGGTGCAAGACTGCAAGGAAAAAACATCAAAGCCATGGGAAGCAAAGCAGCAAAACAGCATTAGTGCAAATGTTCAGTGCAACTAAACAACAAGCAGCAGCAGCATCATGAAAAGAGGATAGATATGTATAAATATAGACTGGTACTGACTGGATAAATCTATTTTAAATCAGCCGGGGGAGCCTTTAGTCACTACAGCTCTGTTCTCTGGAACTCTAAGTTAAAGCAAATTTACAGGGATGTTAATTAGAGCAGGGTTCTGAAAACGGGCCGGAGCCGGTACAGGCCAGAAAACATGCTGGGTGGGATAATAAGACCAAAAAGTTTGGATCATTACAGTAGGGATGGTTTTAAGGACAATCCTCTGGAGCTCCGGAGCTAAAGGGCAGCTATATGTATGGAGGAGCTGATGAGCAGGCGGATCAAGGACAGACAAGCGATCGACGAGGAGGGAATAGTAAGTTCTTAAAGAGATTTTTGTGAATTTGAAGCAATCAAGACCAGAACAAACACTGATATGCAAGACACCCTGTATCTAGATCTTTGTCTGCTGGCCTCCAGGAAACAGCTATCAGCACCATCATCTGTAGGACTTTGCCAGCTGCTGGAGTGCCAGAGGAGGTTCTTACTGGACATGAACTGTTGGGATAAGACCTCTGCCAGCTTAAAGCGGAAGACCCACATCTACTAGCTGGAGGATCATTTATCATCTTAATCGCTGTTCATCACCTGAAATATCAGCAGCCACATCAGCAGTCAGGCTGCTTTTCAGTGCAAACCGATGTTGTTTGCCTTCAAAACGACTGAATGTCCCAAGTGAGGTCACGTTGTTGTAGGGTCAGGGGGTTAGGGCTAACCCATCCACCACCTTCATCCAGTAGTGTCACATGGATTTCTCTTACTCCCCAATAAAGTAGGATTGGCTGGAGAAAAATGACAGTTAATGAGAAATAAAATGAAAGAAAAAGAAAATGTTAGAGTCATGGACATCCAAGTAATGTCAGACAAACAGTCGCTCTCAGCTAAAAGTGTCAGAAGCTGAGACGAGAGAGGGGAGTTGGCTAAATGTATGTTGAGCCTGTGTGTGTGTGTGGGCTTTGGCTGGTGAGATGTCACTACGGGTTTGCAGCGTTATGCCAAGGACAAGTGGGGTTTCTATGATGCCATGTTTGTCTCTTTTAAAACACACACAGACGGATCAAATGAAAGTGAGCACACAGAAGATCACTTTGAGCTTTCCTGGCAGGGATGGATGGGGGGGTTGGATGAGGGGGGGCAGTGCTGATGAAACACTCATGCACACAGAGCACAAGGGGGGCGGGGGGTGATGCAGATGATGCTGATGATACATCACAGCAGTGAGACCCGGGAAAGGAACAACATGAGACAGTTTTAGAAGCCACCTGATGTCTTTTCTGAATAACAGAACATGTTTAACACTAAAACACTTCTTCTGCAACCCAACTATGTCAGTGACACACCGGACTGAATTTATTCTTCCTCATTGGCCGAAACTAGAGCTGCATGCTTGTGGTCATAGAGTTGGATGATGATGATTTTCTCCCATGATTCTTAGGGACAAAATGTATTGTTATTGAAGTAAGAAGGTGCTGGTGAGCTTACCAATGTGGGCTAGTTAGCTTAGCCGTGGCTGTTTCACTGAGCGAGTGCTTGCTGTGTTTACTCCCGTCTGAATCGGCCACCACCGATGTATTCAAACAACCAGAGGTGAGAATGGCCGCCAAGAAAAGCGAAAACGTTAAGTCACTCGACTTTATGTCTGAAGAAATCACCAACAGAAAACAATAATGGAGCTAATGGGAACGATAAAGGAGCTTAAATGACAGAAGATTGCTCTGAAGGTGAGGGGCCGACCTGGAGCAGTACTCCCACTTAAACGACCTGATCATCAGCAGGTCGGAAACCAGGTCACACTCCTATGCCAGGGCTGCCATGGTGGGCACCGAGCCAACAGAGTGACCTGGAGTCGCTCAAGCAACAAGTGATTTCCCTTTCGGGATACAAATGGCATTCGTTTGGAGGGCAGAGACATGGAAGCATGCCGTCCTCTCCCCCGAAGGAATAACAGAGACAACCAGATATAATCATACGCTTTGTAAACAGGAAACGGAGAAGTGCAACGTTAAAACAAGGTAGAAAGCTGGAGGGATCTAACATGTACATGAACGAGCACCTGATGAAGAGGAAAGCAGACATTGCCAGGCAGGAAGATTCGTGAGGAAGGAGAAGAAAATACAAGCAAACTGGACAACAAAGTGTAAGGTTGGTAAGGCTGAATGGATCTCCAGAAGGAAGTTCTGCTGGTCAAGGACATTTCTTTCCCTTTCACTCAACTATATGAGAAAAACTGTCCTATTACAAAATATAACAGAAAGATAAATGCTATGGAAAAGCCCTGGATAAAGAAACAGGTATAAAAGATAGAAATACATTCAAAAACTACTACTATGAGACCAAGAAAGAAAGAATACTATAATACAATTGTAGAGATTAATACAAATTATATAAAGGGTTTAAGGAAACGTGTTAAATAGAATGATTAGAAAAGGATCATTTTTTCATCTATTTAATGGATAAAGATAAAAATATCGATGTGAATTAAATAGTTAATGGTTTTAATAAACTTTTTTAAAATGTGGGGCCGAATGTGGTAAGTGAGATCATAGCACAGCAGCCAGATGAGAGTGGGGTGATAGAAACCCAAACTACTTTTTTAAGAGCTGTACATGAACAGGAAATTACCGACATGGTTAACAAATATAAAAATAAATCCTCCACTGATTGTAATGATAATATTATTAGTCAGTGGTCAAAAATGAGTTGAAGTTAGTGTTAAACCCTTAAGTTTACAACATATCTTTAAAAACTGGTATATTTCCTATTTCCCTTTTCTCATTATTCAAATCTGGAGATAAAGACTTCATATAGACAGTCTCACTATGTTCACAATTCTCAAAGCTACTTGAAAAACGTGTTAATAGATGAATGATTATTTTATCGAAAAGCATAACTTGGAATCAACTCAAGTGATAACAGATCATATAGACAAGAGGAAGTTTACAATTAGCATATTCATTCACATAAAAAAAAGCATTTAACACATTAGACTACAACATACTAATTACAAAACTCAAAAGATAATGAGTCAGAGGAATGTATTAAAGTGGATAAAAAGCTATATCAATGAAAGACAATAATTTGATAAAATTGGAGGCTACAAATCAAGTACATTTTACATTTCGGGCATTTAGCAGATGATTTCATCCAAAGCGATTTACAATAAGGGCATTTGTTGGAAGAAAGTGAAAAGTATATCGCTATCAGTACGGTAAGTATGAACATTACCATTATTTTATACATCAGTGATTTATGGAAAGTGTTGAAGTTACAAAAATGTGTACTTTTTGCCGATGACACCAACATTTTCTGTAAAAAAAAAAAAACATACACACATTACAGATATTATGATAAAGGGCTAAAAGATTATTAAACAAAGTAGGTTTCAATGACCACACAAATGCACTATTTCTAAAAAAGAATATATTAAAGTTTCCAGATTTGGTTACATTCAAAAATGCTCAAACTCTGTTTAAAGCAAGACAAATACACTTCCTGGCAACATATAAAATATATTCCTAGATAAAGAGAGTTGGGGTAATACTCTCAGGGGGCTTCACATTTTAAAAACCACCACATCCAGGACTGTGTATTTATTTTTATGGTGTGACAATGTGGAACGACAATGAGATTAAACAATGCAAAAACAGGAGGACAGTAATACCTGCTAAAGTATAAATATATTGGTGATATGAGTTTGATGTCTGTGTAAATTATATTTCGATTGTTTGTTTGTTTTTTTATTTTGTATTTGATTTTTGTATCATTGTTTGTATGATAACTCGCCAAGGGGTTCAAAAATAAATAAAACTGAACTGAATCCGAGAGCCTAATAGCTTTTGGCTCATTTAGCAACAACTTCTGTCCTCCATTTCGTTTTAATGCTCCGCAGGATATTTAAGTGATAATGTTTAACGTTTCAATTTACTCAGGTAGCGACATTTTAAATCGCTCGAGAAATGTTTTCTTTCACTGCACGTCTCTCACATCTTATATTTTTTTATCAATATACTGCCAATAGGGTCTCCAAGGCTTAAGAGGGAAAAAAGCAAGTTAGTCAAAGAGATGTACAAGAATGTCCAAGAATCTCATAACCACAGACAGACAGCCTTCTTTTGCTGCATATTCATTCATCTTTCTTTACTTAAGATGTGCAAAACATAATGACTAAATGCAACTTGATGGCTCTAAACCTTAGTGTGGAAGAAGTGGATTTGACCGTCCTGCCCCAGTGCTTGCTGCTTGTATCGAGAACCTGTGATGTATTTGTATGCTGCAATGCTCCAATAAGACAGCAGGAGGTCGTTGAGCTGCAGAGCTCAGTGACCAAGAATTCTCTTCCTATGGGTCACCAGTCAGTAAGATTGTCAGCTGATATGTCTGCCCACTTGTAGCAGTTATCTCATCCCCATCGTTTTAATATATTTACATTACATTTTCAAATGTATCTCCAGTATTTCAAATGGTCCAAATAGTCTGTATGATAGTGCTGAGCAGCAGAGGTCACGGACCAAATACTTGTATTAAATGACTGAAAAATCTAAAGACTAACTCATTTTGACGGACTGCAGACTTGGAGCTGGTCCAGGACTCAGTTACTCTGGTGGGTCCAGTCTACTTTGTGCTAGCTGAGTTCAGCCTTCATGACTCAATTAAAATGGACATTGGAAGTCTTCTGTCCAAGGACATTACCAAAAAATCCTCCGGCTTGTTAGTGTTGACGTGAAAAGTGAGTGCATGGTTGGTTTTCAGGGAGCAGCATGAATACAGCGATGAAATTAATTAGCGCCCCGACACTGAGGCAACTGGAAGCCATTGTGGTTAATTGATGCTTGTTCATTTACCAAAGAGCTGAGGGGAGGAGGCGACTATAATTACCATGGCTCCCTCTCCTCTTTGCTTTCTTGCTTCCTCTCTTCACTCATATCTTTTTTATACTATAAATCTCTTTCCAGCTCTGTTTATTGTTTATCACTCCCTAAGTTGCCGTCTTTCCTCCTTAGTAATTTCCCAGCTTCTCCGGTTCTTCACATCTTTAGGAGGGTCGATCAGCAGAAGACGCTTCAGCTCAGCGGGAGTTTAGATCCTTCTGCGGAAATTATTCATTAACGCAGCGTTCTAACTGAGACGTCTCCCTTTGACACGCGTTTGGAGTTTAGATAAAAATAATTGTTTTTAATCCAGTCCTCTACTGTTGTGACTTTGAAAATTACTCTTCATATGAACACGCCTGAAGGATCAAACGTTGTTAAAAGACTGAAGCGTAAATACTTTCCACCCATCATATCAAGGCACTTTCCCGGCCCTCATGAGCTCAAGTCTGCACATTTTCTACCTCATGTCAACAGTTTGACTGTAACAGCTGCAGGTAGCTGTGTTGCATTGGGAGATTTTGTCTCAGTTTTACATGTGATACAGTAAATGTTATTGTTTACCGGCAGCTCTGAGTGACTAAAAGCATCTGTGTTGTGATTGTAGAAGGACTCGCTTGCATGTCGGCCAGTAGTTGAGTTTTAATGGCTTCACACCTCCAGTTCTCCTTCTAATGTATTTAGCTCAGTTTATGTGTGCTGGTGTGTTAATCATCATCTCCACACAAGGTGGTCTAGTAATGGTGAGGGTCACTAAAATCTTGGTGTTTTGTGTCCTGGGCTTGAAATGGTTTGACATTTTAAAATAATTTTCCATCCATCCATTGATTAGCGCTTATCCTGTATTCATGTAGAGACAGACAGGTAACCAGTCTATCACAGGGAGACATGTAGAGACAGACAGGTAACCAGTCTATCACAGGGAGACATGTAGAGACAGACAGGTAACCAGTCTATCACAGGGAGACATGTAGAGACAGACAGGTAACCAGTCTATCACAGGGAGACATGTAGAGACAGACAGGTAACCAGTCCATCACAGGGAGACATGTAGAGACAGACAGGTAACCAGTCTATCACAGGGCTGACATGAAGAGACAGACAGGTAACCAGTCTATCACAGGGCTGACATGAAGAGACAGACAGGTAACCAGTCTATCACAGGGAGACATGTAGAGACAGACAGGTAACCAGTCTATCACAGGGTGACATGTAGAGACAGACAGGTATCCAGTCTATCACAGGGCCGACATGTAGAGACAGACAGGTATCCAGTCTATCACAGGGAGACATGTAGAGACAGACAGGTTACCAGTCTATCACAGGGAGACATGTAGAGACAGACAGGTAACCAGTCTATTACAGGGCTGACATGTAGAGACAGACAGGTAACCAGTCTATCACAGGGAGACATGTAGAGACAGACAGGTAACCAGTCTATCACAGGGCTGACATGTAGAGACAGACAGGTAACCAGTCTATCACAGGGAGACATGTAGAGACAGACAGGTAACCAGTCTATCACAGGGAGACATGTAGAGACAGACAGGTAACCAGTCTATCACAGGGAGACATGTAGAGACAGACAGGTAACCAGTCTATCACAGGGAGACATGTAGAGACAGACAGGTAACCAGTCTATCACAGGGAGACATGTAGAGACAGACAGGTAACCAGTCTATCACAGGGAGACATGTAGAGACAGACAGGTAACCAGTCTATCACAGGGAGACATGTAGAGACAGACAGGTAACCAGTCTATCACAGGGAGACATGTAGAGACAGACAGGTAACCAGTCTATCACAGGGGACATGTAGAGACAGACAGGTAACCAGTCTATCACAGGGCTGACATGTAGAGACAGACAGGTAACCAGTCTATCACAGGGCTGACATGTAGAGACAGACAGGTAACCAGTCTATCACAGGGAGACATGTAGAGACAGACAGGTAACCAGTCTATCACAGGGAGACATGTAGAGACAGACAGGTAACCAGTCTATCACAGGGAGACATGTAGAGACAGACAGGTAACCAGTCTATCACAGGGAGACATGTAGAGACAGACAGGTAACCAGTCTATCACAGGGAGACATGTAGAGACAGACAGGTAACCAGTCTATCACAGGGCTGACATGTAGAGACAGACAGGTAACCAGTCTATCACAGGGAGACATGTAGAGACAGACAGGTAACCAGTCTATCACAGGGCTGACATGTAGAGATTCAGACAGGTAACCAGTCTATCACAGGGAGACATGTAGAGACAGACAGGTAACCAGTCTATCACAGGGGACATGCTCAGTACATTTCTACCAGAACAGTTTGAGAACAGCAGGTACGTTTCATGGGAGATTTCATGTGAACAGAAAGTTGTTTACCGAGTCTATACAAAAGCACTGTTGGATAGAAGGACCGCTTCAGGGCCAGTAGTGAGTTTAAGGTTAACCCAGTTCTCTTCTAAGTTAGCTATTATGTGGCGGGGTTAACCATCTCACACAGGGGCAGAATGGTAGGGACAAAACTGGTTTTCCGGGCTTAAAGGTTGACATTTTAAAAAATTTCCACACCATGTTACCTATCCTATTGGTCACAGGGAGACATGTAAGACAGACAGGTAACCAGTCTATCACAGGGAGACATGTAGAGACAGACAGGTAACCAGTCTATCACAGGGAGACATGTAGAGACAGACAGGTAACCAGTCTATCACAGGGAGACATGTAGAGACAGACAGGTAACCAGTCTATCACAGGGAGACATGTAGAGACAGACAGGTAACCAGTCTATCACAGGGAGACATGTAGAGACAGACAGGTAACCAGTCTATCACAGGGAGACATGTAGAG
>CM056833.1:24455093-24510093 GCA_029853015.1 Chelidonichthys spinosus
CTCTACGTTTCTCTGCAAAGCGAACAAAGCACATTCAGGACAAACAGGTTGGTGGACTGTGCCTTCCAAGAAACAACCATAAAAATGAGAAATTATTATTATCTTCCAAATCAAACCCCCAATTTGTACACACGTTTTCAGATTCAGGTCTGAACAACTGATTTCCCAGACAGGGTAACTGTCAAATGAGTTGCCTGTTTTATGTATATCACAGTAAGGCAGTTTGGATTTATGTATAGCTCCATAATGCCATTACAGTTCAATGGGATACAGGTATGTATCACCGGCATAGCATTGATTACTGCAGTGGACTTGGAATTGACCCCTGAGGGACACCTCATATTAAAGTGGTTGACAAGTAAACATGATTATTTGTGGTGAGACAACACTTTTAACACAGTTGAAAATGAACTGGTTACACTGCTTACATGCTAGTAAAGGCACAAGGTCCCTTTTTCTCTGATGCATTTAAATAGGATTGTATTTAACTTAATGGGCAAAAGTGTATAAGCCCTACAAATTATCATTATTATTATTATTATTATTATTATTATTATTATTATTATTATTACTATAGTGTTGTGCAAATATACATGTGAGTCCATCTGACATGCGTGGTATCTTTGAGGAAAGAAAGAGATCTTGGAAAATGAAAGATTTTGCAAAGTTCTTGGCTGTGCAACACACATTATGGACCAAAGGATCAGAGATAAGCCTGGCAGTATAAACAGGCTTCATCCTGTGTTTCTGCTGCTCATATTTCAGCTGTGGCCATCTGGAAATGCTACAGACTCAACAAATGGAGATACACACACTTATGGCCACCATTAACAACTGTGAAGAGTGACAGAGCAATAGAAGAGCAGTAGAGAGACTTGGAAGTGAAAGGGGTCTCATTTAAAAGGATTGGACAGCTTCCTCAGCTCCTCCCACCAAGAATTCAGTTTCCTCCACAGGAATATTAAGCAACCTCATATTCTGTTGATGCAATAACAAGCAACACGCACATTGCTTAATCCCCAATTTACCTGAAAAACAATCCATCCTTTTGTTCTGGGTCTATTTGTTCTGATTCCTTAACATATTACCATCTGGGTTTCTGGGGAGGTGAAAGGACGTCAGGCTTTATTAAGATGCCTCTAAATTTTCACCCTAGAAAAGAAAATGTCACTGCAACAAATACACAAACGATATCATGCACAACCAAAAATTGATCTTGAGTGCCCCAGAAGTTTGACAGAACAATGTATTAGCTCTCTGCTGTGTGTTTTTGTGTTACAGAGACAATGAGAGGGTGGGATGGGATCGCCAGGAGGAGGCAAGAGGGAGTTACGTGGAGTGAAAAGATAAGATAAGAAGGATGTAGGATGGATATAAGGAGGTAATTTGGGTGGGAAGTACAGGGCCAACAGGGAGCAAGTCCACATAAGCCATTGTCTGTTTTTATAGTACAAAAGGAGACTTAGGAAGAGGGGCATGGGATCTGCATTACACTCTACACACAAGAGATGAAGGACAAAGGAGAGGGAGGGAAGACAATACATGTAACGCAGGTGTGAGACTGTGAGAGGAGGCGATAAGAGAGAGACAGGTAGAGAGGAGGAGGAAGGCCTTATGGGAGCGCTTGTTAAACAGCCCCGGATAGAATGCACCGACGACAAGGCAATCAGCCTATTTTTAGGGCACAGAAGCCGTTTTATTCAGGCTGAATAGCTAAATGCAGAGCCAACTTTTATTTGTCTACATAAAGCACCGTTAGTTTTGGCACCCAGCTAGCACAAAGTATGTGCAGTGCAGTTTGCAGCGTCAGCCTCTAGCTACATCCACAGCAGTGCATGCTGGGAGTGGTGGGCCAGAGTTAATACACTCAACTAATGCCAGAATATCTTTAATTCAAATTTACTAGCATGCAGTGCTTTTGCCTGCGATCTTCCATGCCCCTACAGCCAGAGATGTACTGACTATTTACCCCTCGCACCTCCCCCCATGTCGTTTGAAAGTGTTGTCAACTTCATGCAGATGGATGAAAGCAGATAATGTTTTATTTGCAATCACATTTGCATTTGTTGCTAACAATAGATATTTACACAGCTAACAGGCATATTAAGGACTGCTGAAATGAGTTATCTAGGGCATTGGTGGGTGTTAATTAGCAGATGTAAGGACGTGTTGCAGAGTCAGAGAAAGGTCTAGTACATTTTCTCTGGATATGTCTGAAAAATGCATTTCATTGTCACAATGTTCGGATGACGACAGATAAATGGGTCCCAAGTGGCCCTCACTCATGGAGCGAGCTCAGTGTCGACTACCTCAGAGATCACTGGTCCCGGCTTTCCAGGAGCCACTCTGTTAAAAGTTGGTTTAAGGGATGTTTGGTGAGATCAGTTAAGGTCAGCTAAAAAGCTAAACAGTGAAACAAACACAATAATCGAATTATGCAATTAATTGCCCTCCTTTGGAAGATATAACTGAAATTGATTTGACAACAGCAGACTGAACATAAAAGCAGGAAACGTTTGTTACACACCGAGGTCATATGAGACGCACATTGATGAGAAATGCTCCACTGGCTATTTTTAATACAGCATGAACAACAAAAACAGTTTTCTCTGTGCTCCTCCATGAGAACTGGATTCATACAGCACTGAAGCCCCGGCTGACGCGATGCTGTCGTAGCGCCACAAAGAAAAATCCTTTCTGCAATAATCCAGACAAAGAGAAATGTGAGCCACGAGACAGAGCAGTGGTTATTTCAATATCTGCAGTAATATGAACTACAGGGACAAAACGAAAGCACCTTTTGTAAAGCTGAGACCTTGATGTCCCTTCTATCTCAGTTACGAGTGCTTGTGCCTTCAGAACCTTTGTTACTTTGCAGTCTGACAGTTAGAAATGTTCCAGAAAAATGGAAAAAAGTTTCTGATTAAACATTGTGTTCAGTGAACATATTTCCTTACTTTTTTAGCTACACTAGAAAAAAGGCTGGAGGGATGACCATGTCAATCAGTCCACCACTCTGGTGTGGACTGAATATCATAAAATTGGGGGCGTGGCTTATTATGGGGTGGGAAAGTGAGTCATCCTTTAATCACCATGCTGCTCCTGCAGACGTTTTAAACATCTGTGTTTGTTTAGAAGAAAACACTCAAGTGGAAGGAGTTTCTTTATGACTGTCCTTCGGTTTCCATAACAACCAATCATTCTATCGACTTGACATTTGGTTGGCGTATTGCTGCAACCAGCAATTCCGCAGGCCAAGCAATGTAATGATATACTGTATGCCTTCTATGTTCTTCTTGAAAAAATGGCCACCATAACATCAGCTAGTGACAACCAATTTCAACCGATAATATTATGACATCCTTCCATCAATCTGCAGCTTCGGCACAGCAACACTGGCGTAGTCATCATTGATGAGGTAATTAATCAAGTAAGAAGTCATTTCTCATAGATTTCCATACAAAAGGATTCAATTAAGCAACCAGAGTAGTCGCCCCCTGATGGCCTGGAGAAAGAATGCAAGTTTAAGGCACTTTCACTAGGCTTCACTTTTTAGAACCGGAGGATGCCGCCTGCACTGCACAGTTGGAGAAGCTCATGAGCTTATCTTTTGAAGGATCAACTCAAAATTCCTCCCAACATTACGTCCCATCTGCCCATTCTGGAAACACACCACGGTACGTAAGCTGGATACTCTGGAAACGCCACGTTACCTTGCCTTTAAGGAGTGGAGTGATGTGTAGTCAATCCAGGTATATTCTAATCGTCACATCCTGCAACACCCATCAGAGAAAAGGGTTACGACAGAAAAGCTGATGCAGCAAATGAAGCCAAAAATAAATATCTCTTGCATACACGCACACCGTTATACAAGCTAGCGATCTCTGGAGGGCCCTGACTTTGTGGGAGGATAAAAGGCGTAATAGGATAACTGTAAAACAGCAGAAGTATAAAAAGGGGGAGAGGAAGAAAACAATGGCCCGACAGCTATTAAATATTAAACAGTTAGAGGGAGCTGCAGAGAGATGAAAATGATAGCTGTAAATTCTGGGCTCTGACTCGGTCGATGGCGAAGGTTCGTCTGCGTCTGTGTGTTCATGTGTTCCCATTTCAATACCATCGATCAACGATTGAAGGGTTTCTGATGTACGACGAACCTGGAAAGGGTCTGTTTGTGTGTCTGTATGAGAGAGAGAGAGAGAGAGAGAGAGAGAGAGAGAGAGAGACTACTTAGTGGTGTTTTATGACTTTTCATAAGGAGTTTCATGGATAAAAGCAGAGAAAAAAGCCAAGAGCAGGAGAGATAAGTGGAAGATGATAGAGAGATAAACAGATTGCATGACTGTTGGAACACTTAAAAGCATATCAAGCAAAAATTTCATCACATGACCACATTTTATTCAGGTCCCTTTGTGCCGATGTTCTCAAACATGTCACCGAGCCAAAAATACTGTCAACAGAAAGTAGAGAGGGGGGGGGGGGGGGTAGACGTGCAGCAACAGTCCCAGGGCTAGAATCAAACCCGGGACGTGGCGGTAATGTGGCGTACGCTGTAATCACTCAGCCACGAGGGCGCTCCGCCTCACCGACTTTGTACTGGAGGGTTTTTTTAAATGATTATTTTAAACTGCCTCGATAACAGCAGAGAGGGTGGATCGCTGATTAAAACACTAACGGCCATGCAAGTGGGATAATTTAAAATGAAATGATTAAAATAAACTATTAATTTTGCAGAATTTCCCATCAAGGACCCTTTGGGTTCCTCACTATTCTCAAAAACCACCGATGTAACGGAGTTGGAACATTTGGGCTGTGGTTAAAAGTTTGTTTTTTTCTCACAGAATGAAATGTCCCAGATAGCCTATTAGATAGCTAAGTGGCTTCATGATAAGAGCTGGTTGAACACCTGATGACTCAGCGACGCCTTCGCCGAGTCATGAAAAGCATCAAACTTGTAAATGATAGAAAGATGAGCGTGAAAGTCAAAGATAGTTTTATACAATTAGAAAGATATGCTTTAACACTGCTACCTTTGCAAACTGTCTTTATTTCAAAAATAATTTCAGGATGAGTTCACCAATCTTTAACATTATGTCATCAAGCTGCACACAAATCACTAATTAGAAAACCTTCAGTGCATGTCACTGTGAGTTCATGTTATCTTTATAGTGGCATAATGCGCCAAATTTAGAAAACTTCATTCATGCCAAAGCAACAGAACACTGAGTCGTATGAGGTAATCTTCCCTTTCTGGCCGTTTTAGTGAAGCAACATGATATTTGAACATAATTTGTGTTTATCGTTAAGATGACTGATCATCTTTTAAAGCGACTGAACTTTTTTTGCTCAGCTGTAGCTGTTAACTTATTAATATCATTAATCATACGACATGCACTGATGAAATGTCCACCGGTGATAGATAGATGGTGTCACGTTCTCCAAATTTATGAGCACCCAAAGGCGAGGCCTCAATCCCATGTTTAAACTGATTTAAAGATTTTAATCTCGGTTATTTTATTTCATACATAGTGGAGGGAAAAGTGATTCTCAGGATGTTAAGAAGATCAGAATAATACACAGATAGATTAAAGCATTCTTTACTCACGTAAAAACATTTAGATAACACTGTTAATACGGCTGTAAAAATTGAATACATGCACCTTTAAAAATGCGGATCAATACCATTCAATATTCAATATTTCTTTCACACTTTTGTTGCTTTTTCCGTTTGTCTTCTATTTTCAGTGTCTCCATGTATATCTCTGTTAGTCCTCATCACTGTGACACATAGATTAGATGGAAGAGCTCATCGACTCCAAACAGATGTTTTCAATATGCCTTAATGGCAAAATAAAATATTCAAACAGGATAATCTTGACTGTTTATGAGAGAACCAACAGCTGAACATTCATTGAAGTTGCAGACGACAAAAAAGAAATAAAATGGCTCCGGAAAGCATTATCAGTTGATTTTAAGAGCTTGGAACTTAGAAATGCTTCACTGGTTCATAACCGCGGCAGTCAAAACAATATCATACAATATGTATACAATATATATAATATGGTACAACATGACACTGTTGGACCATAGTGGACACATCCTCCTGTTGCTAGCATGAGTCCAACAAAAATGTAATGTGTCATATATTGGACCCAATTTAAAGCAAATGATGCCAAACTGACGAGGTTTCTTGCGAGTAGCTTACCCTGCTAACTTGCTCATAGTTGCTTCTTCACCGGTTCACAACAGTTGCTCGATACGCTGTGTGTGTTTTCAGCTGTACTTTGACGGAGTCAAGCACAATTACAATCCCATCACCCAAAACACATTTTAATGCTGGTGCAAGGACTCAAGTGGGTATGAGACTTCCCAACTGACTCAGCCATGATGAAGAAGAGGGAAGATGTGAAACATTAAGCTCTACAGACAAGAAAATAAAACAAAACCCCTAAAAAGGGCGAAGGAGAAATGAGGATTGTCACAGTTGTTTTGTGTTTGTGTCAGAGAAGGTGAAGTCGGAGTAGCTCGGGGACTCGCAGACGTTCCCTCTTGTTTAGGGAGAAAAGGCTCCACAGAATAGATGCTCAGTTCAAGGACAAAGAAACATTGTTGTGGATCAGCAGCGTCTCTGGATTGACAGGAAGCATAACAACTCGACAAAACAATGGAGGAGAAAAAAAGAAGAAGAAAGCCTGCATGCTAGTAGCAGTGAAACACTGTGCTCATACACACTAACGTGCTAAACATGCTGATCCACAGATTTGATGGTTCACATGTTCATCATGTGAGGGTTGCGTGTCAGAACGGTCATGTTGGCTCGTTAAGAGTGGAGGCATCGGCTGGAGGGTCTGTTTGTTGTTTGGGTTAAGCATGCTTGGCATCCCACAGGGCATTGTTTCAGACGGACTTTTGTTTTCAGAAAGCCATTTGCCAGGCGTTGGGCAGGTGGGCCAGCCTCACCCGGGGTACCATCCTAAGACCAGCGGCCAGAAAGAGCAGGCTAATCAGGACCTCGAGGCAGCCGTTCACTTTCTCAGCACTTGTCACCCGGCCTCCTTGTCCAGTCCACCTACCCTGTGTTGAGTCTGCCCTCCCTGATTAGCTCCGCCACAGGTCTGTCCCCCTTTCATGGTCTCTAATGGTTTCCTAATTCTAGTTATAAACATGGCATCTAACTGGGACCCTCACATGCAGACATGCTCATTCATGCCATCTGAATGGCAAATAATGTAACAACATCTGCAATTCTGACACTTGCAGGCAGAAAATCTAAATATTTTATATAAGGACTTATAAAAATATGAAAACATTGACCCTCTTTGCCCAACAGTGAACAATGCTTTACAGGTAAAAATTGCTGAAGTTGTTGCATGTTGGCATCGCCTAGACCTAATGAACACATAACACAAGAGCGCCCCCTAGAGGTTTCTCCTTAATGTAAATGAATCTGTGAGTGATTGACACGTCTGCGTGGTGCGTTGAAGCTGTCCAATATCCCTGCATGGTATCAGAATGCAGATCTGCTTCTACAGACCTGGTTTTGTTTTCGTAGCGTCCATACTTTTAGCTTCATAAAGTATGAGCTTTTACCAACAGTCAAGTTGCAAATAGTGGTATTTTCCCACAGGATACAATCTTAAATAACTGCAAACCCTGAAATCAGTTTCACAGCTCGACAGCTGCAAGATGACAGATAAAAGTTCTCTCCCTCGATGTGTGTGTGTGTGTGTGTGTGTGTATGTGTGTGTGTGTATGTGTGTGTGTGTGTGTGTGTGTGTTTGTGTGTGTGTGTGAGTGAATGTTAGTGTCCATAAGACATTAATGACTGTGGACAAACTAAAAATAAATGGACTTGCAAGTGAAGTTTGGGATCCCCAATCAACTTCCCTAACCCCCCTCTGCATGAAATTAATATGCAGATATTTTCATTATTGATTAATTGATAAGTCAGAAGTATTAAATATTCACTATTTGCTTACAATCTCAATATTATAAGTCATGTATCTTTGTTGGTTTTGTGCTGGGTGTCTCATGGCAATGTCAACCCGAGAAGACATTCTAAATATAGCAAACACTTATACTGACTTATCTATTCAAGTGAACCTTCCATTTTGGTGGTTAAAATACGTGTTGCTGCTGCCCTCGTCCACAGCAGAACATCGTTAACTCCTTCTTCATGTTTTACACTTCATTCTGAGCTTTCTGCAGCTGCAGGACGACTGTGAGAGTCTGTCTCGCTGCAGGTTAAGTGGAGGTGAAAGCAGCTCTGTTTAACAGGCTTCCCAGCTGTCACGCAGACAGACACACAGACAGTGTGTGTGAGACACGTGTGTGTGTGTGTGTGTGTGTGGTCAGACCGAGAGGTTGATGAGGGTCTAAAGGTCGGGGTGAAAGATGCTGCTGGCATTCAGAAGCCGACGAAGCAGAGATGTGATAGGATCAAAGTAATGTGATTACAAGGAAGCGTGTTCATGTTACAGCTGCTGTGTTGGGTGGGGTGGGGTGGGGGGGCAGTAGAGACAGAGATGTATCGTTTCCAGTGTCTACAATATTTGTACCTCGACGGCGGCAAACCTCTGACATCACAGCGTGGTATGACCCGCACCAACAAGTGACTCGTTCAGACCGTGAAGCTATAGCTAAGAAGTGATATTATGTCTTTTATGTTATCTTTTTGCCTCAGACGTTATTCGTGCTCTTTAATTGAACTTTAATTGAACGTTGTTAATGTGTCATTATTCTGTGGTCACAGTGCTGTGAAACCCCGACTGTCTGTCTCGACGTCTACCTCCAACAGGAAACGTGATTTACCGCTGCACTTAAGCAGCTGTGGATGATCGTCGCAGCGATGAAGCCGGGATGCTAATCAGCTACTGTTAGCTGAATGCTGCTGCAGCACATGACACTGATCATGTATCACTTTTTAAAAAGGCTTACATGAAAGCTTGTGACATCACAAATTATTATTCTGAAAATCATCCTCTTAACGTGTTGAGCGCATTGGTCACGCTGCTCTGTTCGGGAATAAGATTGCTGACACCATTAACAGTGGGAACCTTCCCTACAGTTGGACTTAATGGATCCCCGCGGTTTGGGCAATTAGTGGAGGTTAACGGGGTCACGGAGCTCGCCCCTCTCTCTGCTCTTTTCATTTCTGCTGAATGTAAGCAAAGTCCTTTTGTATACGTACAACACAGATGTTATGTGAACCCACGTCGTTAAAATCCAGCTAATTCAATAAAAGTGAATTTATTGGGTAATTATCAGCACAATGATGTTAATTAACACCTCCGTTTATGAGCAAACCGTGCTGTTAACTGAAGGAGATTCCCCCCGGCAGCCCAACGTGTTCAGAATGTGGACAAACAGCAACGTATATATGTGAACAACCTGAGCGGCGCTCCATTCTATTAATTCCTCACCTGTAATAACTTTAGAAATTCATATTAAGAACACGCCTCCTCCTCCAGCTGCCTGTCTGTCAGCTCATTAAACCCGTCTGTGTATCTCCACATCAAAGGACGGTCTGTCATCTCTGCTCATCCCGAGCCGATGACTGACAGCCGACATGGGAGCGCCACATCACAGACTCCAGCGGCACATGTGACCATACATCAAAACTACTGACTGATGTCATACCTGAAATATGAAATGTGGAGGGGTTTTGTTTTGATGATGCAATCCCATCAAACGCCGTATTAGCATGCAGAGTCACGCTGCGGTTCAAAGTCACCACAGAGACACGTGCAACCAGCTTTAATGCCTCATGTAAATTAAGGTTTGCATACATACAGTCTATCATCATGTTGATGGAGAAAAAATCAAGTCTCATATTAATCAGGAAGATTTTAATAATCTTTATTTTTGATGGTAGTCAATCCGACACCACAGGAGAGAAAACATGTGAAAGTCTGGGAACACTTTGGGTTTGACATGCTTCCAGAAGAAGCAGGGCCAGATGTAACTCTAGAGGTTGTTGTTTTCCTCTCCCAGTCTGCAAGAAAGAATATAATCAAATTGTCAGCTTTAGGCTGACCAATGCCTCGACACAAAAGTTCAAACACCCACCCAGAGTTTGTCAGTTTGTCAGTGAGTTTTATCTGAGCTCAGATTTGCTCTTTAATAACACTCTGTGTATCTTCAGGGGTCCCGGGTCCCTTACGTTCCTGTCTAAAGCTGATGTGGAAACAAAAGCAAAAGAGCGGGTCAGCGGGGGAAACACGTCAGTTTCTCTTACTTCCTGTGAACTAGATGTGTTTTCATCTCTGAGCAGTGAGAGCGTGTAATCTCTGGCTGCCATGATTATTAATAAAGGCCGTCCCGGACTGAGCGACACGCCAAGCCTTCCGCACTCGGAGCAGCCGAGAGCTTTCATGTTGTCTGGAGGCCGACGTGTTGGAGGAGCTCAGATTATCCCACTACAAAGGCTCGACCCCGTCAGCGCCGCCGCCGCACAAAGACGCGGCGATACAAACAGCTCAT
This sequence comes from Chelidonichthys spinosus, assembly GCA_029853015.1. NCBI lineage: Eukaryota > Metazoa > Chordata > Actinopteri > Perciformes > Triglidae > Chelidonichthys > Chelidonichthys spinosus. The sequence continues at coordinate 24,465,576 of CM056833.1, forward strand.
TAAGGGAGCTGCAGGCGACGGGGGACGAGGACTTATCTGCCTCGGCATTGTTACCCGACACCAAGGAGCGCAGGTAGACGGGGAGATGAAAACAAACAGATTAGAGATGGACGGAGTCGCTGCTTTTAGTTTGTTCTGGAGCTCAAAGAGCCGCTTCATGTCTCACTGCTGGCGGATCTGAACTACTGCTGAATGGAAACGCTGCATTAGAGGGACAATCCTACGAACTTTGTTCAGTGGAGACGTGTCGATGAAGCAGTTATGTGATCAACAGCTGTACAGTAGAAGAACGGTTTCTGTAGGCCTTGGGGGTCCCTCCACCAGGTCTAATAGGCCTTGGGGGTCCCTCCACTGGGTCTCTATAGTCAAGTCAAGTCACCTTTAATTATATAGCACCTTTCATACATTTAAAAATGCAACCAAAAGTGCTTTACATTAAAATAAAATAAAATTAAACAGACCCTTTCAACATCCCTACTCCCCGCACCCTCATTCATGTAACACACACATACACACACACACACACACACACACATACACACATGCTGCACCCCCCCCCCCCCAACACTGCAAGATAAAATGGCTGAGCACTGATAGACCAAGAGAGGAAACACCATCCTAAGGGAGCCCTCCACACCGAGAGCCGTCCCACGACTACAGATGACGCCGCCACAGAGACCACCCAGACCCAGACAGATAGGGACCCATACCACCAGTTTGCTCTTGATAAAATGCTTTAAAAAGGTAGATTTCTACGTGGAAGCTGAAGTGGAGGATTGAAATCGATTTAAAGTGGTAAAATGCTGGAGACCATCGGCAGGTGGACGTGTGTCTTCTACCCATATTACATATACCGTTATCATGGTCACCTCCTCCCCTTTTGTTCATAACAACACAAATGCACTGGAGCACTATGAAAAGGCCGAACCTTGAGTTGTAGCAACATCATGATGAACTGAATGGAAACTCACATCTTCACATTTGCTATCTGTGTGAGGACAATCATCCAAGATGTGTTTTCCTGTTTCCTATAGTAAAACTGTTCAGTATCATTTCAGTAACTGTTAAAGGGTTTGAACATGTTTCCGTGTTCAAACGTCCTGATTTTGGTCTGGAACACCAACACTGTCTCTTTAAGACACCTTGCAGAATGTTTGTGCACAAACACAGAAAACGTGTCCCGTTTAAATGGGATGTGAAGGATCCTCCTCCATCGTCTAACATCGGCGCTGCCAGCAAGTCATCATTCCTCCTCCTCTGTCTCTCGCTCTCTCTCTCTCTCTCTGGTTTCATCACTTGTGACAACGGTTTGCACGTCCACTTGTCTCCAGGCTAAATAATAGGAGAGCTGCTGTGTTTTATCTGCTGGCTGTAGGAAGGTTACAGGCACACACACACACACACACACACACACGTATCTACAATGCCAAGCACACACACACACACACATCCCCCTGCATCAGCTCAAACAGGTACTCAGCAGACACCCACACAGACTGTGAATGAGGACACACATCAAAGACAACAGTTCCTCCTCGTTTCTCTTTTTCATTTCACTTTGAATGAACATTTTATTTTTCTCTTTTACACACTCGGATAGAAAAGTTATCACAGTAGAAGTTCTGACTTATATATTTATATTTTATATTTATATTTAATATATATTTTTATTCAAGTGGATTTTCTTTAGCAGTTGCCCACGGACACAGTCGGATGTCCGCTGTGCTTCTCCTCTACTTCTACGCGTCTCACACTCCTGAAGGAGCTGATGCAAACGTCTGTCTGTTCTGATGCAACACCTGATTTATCATCGGAGACAATTCACTGAGATTAGAAGCTGTGTGTGAGAGGATCATCTTAAATCAGACAGAAGGACTTAGCAGTCAGCAACGTTGAGCTCTCGGCAACAATCGGAGACAACTGTTCCTGAATCGTCACCATCAACAACACCTGAAACAAGCCTTCAGCTTTCATGTTACCATGGGATTCTATCAGCCCTGGCCCTCGGCTGTTTCAGATTCCATCTCCTCTCACCAAACCTTTTTCATTTTACACCTGCATGTAACAATCTGCTCACTTGAGACGATGCACAGTGTTGCAGAGCTTCAGTTTCATTGAGAATGTGGACGGGAAGCAGACAGCATGTTGTGTCAGGGAGGGAAGGCCGGCTGAAAGGATCCGACGGCATCAGGAGGTTTGAGTCATCGCTGGATGAGCAGGACGAGCCTGACGTCGCCCAAAGGGACCAGCCGGGAAAATGTCTTTCTGTGGAACACAAATAAAAGTGGTTCTTCTGGGAAAAGAAGAGACTTTAGATGCAAGCTTACCGTTTTGTTACTCGTTCCTGACAAATCACCCCTGATTATTATAATAAAACCTTCTTATTAACTGTGAAATTAATTGAATTTTAACAAGATGTTCTAACAGTTGCACAGATTCTCTAACGTCTCCGTCTGGAGAAAAACCCGTTTTGGCTCTTGTCTGATGTTAAACTGCTATAATAATGTTTGCCATGTAAACACAATCTCTTCCCTTCCAATGACTCAACGATAACAATCCCCCGTTCCCCTCGCAGATACATCTTCCCCGCTGCCCCTGCCTATGATGTCATCGCTCTCACCGCCACCACACACCAATGATGATGTCATCTCCCACGTAATTAGCATCGCTGATTGAGTTGAGCTGCTGCAACACAACAACGGCGAGGCTACAACTGTAGTTGGCAGGAAGTTACCGCTTCCCCCAGGGGTCGCCATGGTTACGGGTCTCACTGTTGCTGCGTGGCTCACACTCAAAGCTCCATGTGTCCAAACGCTTTTTAATTCACAGCTGCAACTCTGCTGCTTCTCTCTGGCAACATCTGGCTTCATCAAACATGACAACGCAGTGGAGTCGACACGTTCACACGCGGCGCTTTCAAACCGCCGCCAACGCAGACGCCGAGTTCCAGCCCGCTTTTACAGCTTCCTCATGATCCCTTTCACACATTAAAGTGTCGTTCCACTGATTTTACACAATCATATGTTATTCCAGGTTCATTCATCCCCATTGTGAAGGTATTGAATTACTCACTATTCTAACGTATTATATCCCCCTCAAAGCATTAAAAATATGCAATTGATCTGAATATTACTGACTTCTACTTCAGAAGAAGACATTGTACTAGACAAAGGGGTCCTTTGCTTATTCTTTAGCGTATGCAAATCAGTGTGTTGTACCGTCTTCACACCCTCCCCAGCGTGGCCTCACACTGTAACATGCAGCGCTGACGTTGGTGCATGTGTCGATCCAGTGGTGTTAATTAAACAGCATTAACACTCGTTCATGTGTAGAGAATCAACTCTCAGGCTTGTTTGTAGGAATCTGAATTTACAGTGAAGTCTACATCACCTCGCACAATCTGAGTCTTCTATCTTTCCACACACACACACACACACACGCAGTTGCTGTAGTTACAATATCTGATTATTAGCAATCTCTGACTTTCAATTGAGTCTGAACTCGACTTTTAATAAACTCTCTCTGCTTTGATGGAGAGATGCAGCCAGTTGGGCTTATCTGCCTCCTTAACGAGCTAATCACGGCTCCGAGTCGGCTGCGAAGAGAAGAGCTGTTTGGTGCGCCGCTGGTCTGATATCCTGGGTACCGACAGGTGAGATGACCTGACCTCCAGGTTCTGGATATACAGGACGTCACGCTGGTTAAGCCTCTTGTGTGTCTGTGTCTACTAACCTTCACTCTCAGTGAACTTTTGAATATGAATAGTTAACGGTTGATAGTTGTATGTGACCTCTTTGACCTGCCATGTTATAGGACTGTTAAAGTTACAGTAGGACAGCCTCGGTCTCCAAATCACTAAATCTGTAAATCCGTCACCGACAGTAAGAAACATCTTTGAATTACATTTAGGGGAAGTCATTTCCAAATAAGCTTAAACGCCACTTTCCTCACCATAACACGCAGTTATAAAGTACAGGATTGAATTAGAGGAGGCTGTTTCATTTAGTGTTATTAGTAATAAGTCAGTGGTGCTGGCTGTAACATTGCTTAATAAACTAAATGACATATTAGCCGCTTGCTGGAAAATAACCACCAGTTATGAAGTAGAGCGTGGATTTAATAATTGGAGGTATTCATGATGGCTTTCAGATGAAAAAAAAACATGTTTCAAATGGGAACGCTCTTATCAACAGGATATCTGAATGTCAATGATCACATAAGCATGTCTTCATATTTCCCCTTAATTGTCGCTTGAAACACTTTCCACAAACTATAAAATCTCACATTACAGCCTCAGTCTCTCTCTATTCATGTGCTCATCCGTGCATTATCAATAATCAATATGATCCGAATACATGACTCGTATGAAGAGAGCATCACAAACAGAATGGATGTCGTTTTCGTTTTCATCCGGGGACACACACACTCACACACACACACACTCCTTACCAAACCCTAATTCTACCCCGATGTGAGTGTTCACCCTCAAACAAGCTTTTGAAGAAGTGGGGACCGGCCAAGATTTCCTCACTCTTGTCCCGGTCCTCGCAACGCTCCATGAACAAAAACACACACTCACACACACTCTCACACACGCTCACACACACTCACACACACACACACACACACTCACACACACTCCTTACCAAACCCTAATTCTACCCCGATGTGAGTGTTCACCCTCAAACAAGCTTTTGAAGAAGTGGGGACCGGCCAAGATTTCCTCACTCTTGTCCCGGTCCTCGCAACGCTCCATGAACAAAAACACACACTCACACACACTCTCACACACGCTCACACACACTCACACACACACACACACACACTCACACACACTCCTTACCAAACCCTAATTCTACCCCGATGTGAGTGTTAACCCTCAAACAAGCTTTTGAAGAAATGGGGACCGGCCAAGACGTCCTCACTCTTGTCCCGGTCCTCGCAACGCTCCATGAACAAAAACCCACACTCACACACACACTCACACACACACACACACACACACACACACACACACACACACACACACACACACACACACACACTCACACACACTCCTTACCTGACTCTAATTCTACCCCGATCTGAGTGTTTACCCTCAAACAAGCTTTTGAAGAAATGGGGACCGGCCAAGATGTCCTCACTCTTGTCCCGGTCCTCGCAACGCTCCATGAACAAAAACACACACACACACACACACTCTCACACACACTCTCACACACACTCACTCACACTCACACACACACACACACACACACTCCTTACCTCACCCTAATTCTACCCCGATATGAGTGTTAACCCTCAAACAAGCTTTTGAAGAAATGGGGACCGGCCAAGATGTCCTCACTCTTGTCCCGGTCCTCGCAACACGCCATGAACAAAAACCCACACTCACACACACACTCACACACACTCACACACACACACACACACACACACTCAAACACACACACACGTACACACACACACACACACACACACACGTACACACACTCCTTACCTGACTCTAATTCTACCCCGATCTGAGTGTTAACCCTCAAACAAGCTTTTGAAGAAATGGGGGCCGGCCAAGATGTCCTCACTCTTGTCCCGGTCCTCGCAACGCTCCATGAACAAAAACACACACACTCACACACACTGCACTCTTTAAGGTATTTCAGTGTTGGAGTTCATGGGTAACATGAGGTACTGTAGCTTTATGAATGAATGGATATTTGGGTCTTTGGGAGAATAGCAGTTCAGTGGACTAGAAGCTCCGGAGATCCAGGACTTGCTCCGGCCCCCCATCCCCTCACAGAGAGCTGTGTGTACCTGTGTGTCTGTGTGTATTATCTCTGCTGTCACACGGAGCAGCGGCCTGGTGATACATGACTGACCTCAGGCCTGTTCTCTGCTCCCACGCAGGAAACTGTGTGTTTATGAGTGGGGTTCTGCTGAAGGCTAATCCAGGGTTAGATTTAAAGGAAGATCTCTCTTTGTGTGTGTGTGTGTGTGTGTGTGTGTGTGTGTGTGTGTGTGTGTGTGTGTGTGTGTGTGTGTGAGCCTGCATGCAGCACTTTCTCTATTTTACATTACCTTATCAATGACCACAGCTAACATATGACATCACTTATAGAGCCCCCCCCCTCTCTCTCTCTCTCTCTCTCTCTCTCTCTCTCTCTCTCTTGCTCTCTCTCCCACCAACATACACACACACACACATACACACACACACAGATCACATCCAGAATGGGCCCTCTCTTCCCGGCCGTTGAGCCCCTGAGGGAGGCTCTGTGCCGGGTATAAATATTCAGGCTCTGACAGGCCCTGCATGGCGATGGCTTGTGGTGAAACACAAATTCAAAGCTACATCTCCTTCCCCCATGGTGTGTGTGTGTGTGTGTGTGTGGAGGCAGGGGGGGGGGGGTGTTACAGCAACAATTTACACATTAATTAAATTATTTTACTAAGTGTTCATCTCTATATAGAATCCCACTGTCTGTTATCCTGCTGCTGCAACAGTGTTTCATCAGTGAGGTGTGCTACAGGTAATCACCACCAGGGGATCTTCCTGGAAGACCATGTGGCAGAAAACTAACCCTAACTCCAACCCTAACATTACCCTAACTCCAACCCTGAAAAACCCTATATATATATATATATATATATATATATATATATATATATATATATATATATATATATATTTCCGTCTGCACCAAAGTGACGAGCGAGAACCAAGTGAGTGACGTCACGACAGAGTTAAGCTGCTCGTGTGGATAACAGCAGCATAAGGAGGATTTCTACACTCACATTCCGAGTTAAATCTTCTATTGTAATTGGTCTTCCCCCGTCTGTCAGATATACTTTCCCCCAAAATGTGGAATTAAACTCTGACCATAAAATTAAATCCTAACTGAAAATGAATAATGACTTAAATTCTTCACAAAAGGGATTTAATATAAAAGTGTGTGTGCTCTGAAAATCAGACAGATTTCATTTTTGGTATTAAAGACATTTCTGGCAGCTGCAACCAAAAATATGTTTCCCATTTAGATGAAACAAATTAAGCTCGTATTAATTGCATAAAATGTCTCATTTGTGATTGTTATGTGTATGAAAGAATGAACAATTTGAATGGTTATTATTAATACCTCTCGGGGCTCACCCCACGTTGAATTAAACATACAGGAAAATCAGAAACAGCTTCCATGTGCCATGAATCTGAGTTATCTTGCCAAAATTTATGTTAATAACCATTTCAATAACTGATAATATCCCATGCATACATTGAATTTTATAAAGTCAAATCGTTTTCATCAGCTTTCATTCACTTTCATTTAAAGGTCCCATATTATGAAAAACAGGTTTTCTCTGGTCTCTACACCTATAAACTGGTCCTCCCTGTCAACTCCCAGGATGAGGAAAACCAGCGACTCCTGCATGGTCTCTGCAGCGCCCCCACTGGTACAACAGTGCTCCTACAGGCTGTTCAGATTCAGCTCCTGTCGTTACGTAACGAATGGAGTCATTTGCATCGGTCGAACTCCTCTGATGATAGGAGATGGAGAGGGGGCGTTTGGCAACACAGCGGGGACGTACCGACTTACCGGTCATGGCGCTGGGTGATCCGGCTGGTGCTCCATGAATAAATCCTGGTGCTGGTGAAGCTGGAGACGATTCTCCCTCTGTCTGACTCTGGAGCGTCTTCACTGCTGCCTCCGGTCGGACGGAACCCGGGGGCGTGTCCGACAGAGCACCGTGCACGGCGGTCCGGGTCTGGTCTCTTGTGTTTCATTTTTAATGACAATGTGCCGGCTACGGTTCATGTTAGCTTGTATGTGTGTGCTAACCACTTCACATGGGACTGCTTCAGTAACAAGGGTCAGTACAAAGCTGGCTTTGACTCGACACTGACCCTCGTGAAAGGATCTGTCCCAACCATGCGGGATAAAGGTGCAGACACAGAAACAGCCTGTTCTCAGCAGCTCATTTGAGCAACTTTTAGACAGCTGAAATTCAGGACCATGGATGTGTTTGGGGCCATGCTTATCAAAAACAGTGTTGTTGGACCTCTGACAACTGTGTGAAATGGATGAAAATCAGTATAATAGGGGACCTTTAAAAAATACAAAAAACAAAAAGACACTTTTGATAAAGGGGAGTTTTGAGCTTTTATTCAAGCAGAAATAAGAAAAACAATCATCATTTATTTTAAAGTAAGTATACAACTTTGAGCTGTATTTCTTTATTCAACAACAGTAAATTGGTACAACATGGCCATCCATTAGTACACAAATTAGGTTTTTAACGTCTTAAATAAGACATTTGTAAATCATAAAGACAAACTAAACAACCCTTGATCATCAGAATGTTCTATTAAATAAGGCTAGTTCAGAAGATGTAGTGAAGGCAGAAACTTCCTTTTTTTGTGGGTTTGTTGGTTCCACGTCATATTTCCATAACAACTCGAGTGGCTTTAACGTTTTCTTGTGATTTGATTACGGAGGTGAAGCATTCCATTCAGCAGGACACCAATCAGTTCACTTTGACTCGTGTATTTTCACTTCCTCTCTCTCGCGGTGACACTTTGTGTTCTGGTCACGTCTCGGTGGACGCGACAATCATCTCCAACTCCAATCAGACGGCCGAGCATCGACGGGGAGGGAACCTCGTTAGCCTGATTAAGGGCGCCTCTGTTGACTACAAACACTGCTAATTCTCTCAGCGATTAATGATTATTTTTTGCATAGTATCTCATATTGCCAGACACTTAATAAAAGAGATACTTTATTATAATAATACTTGTCTGGTTTATAAATCTAGTGTGCATTAAGAAATCCACAGCACATGGGGAGAACACAGAAATGGGATTGTGAAGAAAAAGTCGCAGCACGTCCGGCAGACAGAAACCTGGTTCATGCAACGTGATGAAGCATTCATGCAATCACAGATTAAAGCTAACGGTCTAATACGATTCATGCTGATCCATTTACAGCTGGAAATAACTTTTTTATTATCCTGATTGTTCCACGGGGATTTGTTGAAGTAACAGACATCGAAAAGATTGAAAGATATTTTTTCTTGTTATTGCAAACCAAATTGGTTTCACATGTTTTTGTTCAATGCTATATCATCATCAGCTCATTCACACGTCAGTGTCAGCCCTAAGGCTCCACATGAATATAGATATGATAACGTTAGCAGCATCATCACACTTGTTGTATAGTTGTAGGTGCAGCCTTCATCGTGGGAAAGTGGGAAATGTTGCCTGGTGCAGATGGAACGCCAGCTTGCATGTGAACTGTAAATCCTCCCATTATTAAACATGTAAACTCAACGTTACGCAGCCAAAAGGACAATAAAGTGTGTTGGGAGACATCGCTCTCTGCAAAGCCAAAAGACTTGAACTGGATTATTCAAATTCTTACCATGAAAATATGAGATCCTTCCTGCTGTGTTGATGTCGGGATTCCCAGCTACATCTTTGGATTTCTTTGAATTGTGTCTCATTTCCCCCAGAAAACAATTCCAGAGACAGAGATAATAAAACATCCATTCATAGATGTCACATGTTTGAAAAAAAAGTGTTTTATGGTATAATAGCAACATCCTCATATGTGTTACCAGATTGTATGAATTAGTTATTGTACAATAAATACGTAGTGAAAAATAAACTTTTGGATCAGAATGTTATTAGTTATTTGAGGCAGCGGCAGAGAGAGAGAGCTGAGATATAAACCTGTCAAAACCTGATGATATAATTCACATGAAGCGTGAACAAGCAGCATCAACCAAGGCCGTACAAATGTCAAATTATCTGGAGACGACAGGCTGACTCTTTTTTTATGAGCACTGTCTGCCAAACAACCTTGTTAGTTTAATGGTGAATAAAAGGATGCTAATATATTGTACATAAAAACAGGGCTATTGTGCCAGTCAATTTGACTGTTAGGGATGCACCTTAAGGTCGTATGTTTCACATGACACCATGAACATCCACCTCCTGTTAAGACTGATCCTGCTGCAGCTTCTTCAAGATGGATCGTCAGCCACACAGAGACATTCACATTATCTGATTGGAAGACTTTTCTCTCATCTCCTGGCGATTTCACAGTGGAGAGAAAAACGAGCACCAGCACAGCAACACAGCAGGGCAACATTCAACGTTCATCCATCACTTCATTTTTAAAGTTGATGTAAACAGGCAGCAAATAAGAACCGGCAAACATTCTGAAATGTGAAGGCCTGCAGCGTAAATGTAGCTTTTACTTCCAGTTTACCTGAAACGTTGCTGGGAAGAAGGCACGGTGGTGAAGTTGTGAGGGTCTCTGTGTGTGTGTGTGTGTGTGTGTGTGTGTGTGTGTGTGTGTGTGTGTGTGTCTTTGTGTGTTGCTCTACTGAAAAACTTCACCAGCCCATGGGAACAGGGGAGTCTGGATTTGGAGATAAGTACATGTCTCGCTGCTGGGAGGCTGAAACACACACAGACACACACACACACACAGTTTCCAACAACACTGGTTTACACAATAAGATGTTACTCCAGGAAGAATTTCCTAAAGTGTTATGTGCAGAAAAAGGCCACATATCACTGTTTTACTCGTCGATGGCAAAAAAACGGCTGAAGTGATAAAAAAAAGCTGTCAAAGTCTGTTTTTCACCAAACGATTCTAAAATGTTTTTTTCCCTCACACACCCAAGGTAATATGTTTGTATTTTTGTCTCTGTCATGTTAAATATGTCAATAATGAACATATCAATAAATCAACAGTCTATCATCTGTCTAAACCATCAGGCTTCACAGTCCAGATACATTATTACCATCACTTATAAATCTTTGAGCATGTGTGTGTGTGTGTGTGTTTCTTGCTCCCTCATTAGCTGGAGAACATATTGTATAATTAATAGCAAGCCCATAAAGACAGACATTAACCTGAAGTGTGAATACAGCTGTTGTGTATGGACAGGATAGATAGTGTGGCATATGAATGTTAGGCTGTTCCTCTATTCACTCTGTTAAAGAACCATTTAACCATCATTACAAGCTTAGATGAGACGACGACGAGTGGAGTGAAACCACAATAAGAGGTTTGTGTGCTATAAGGACGCAGCTCCAGCGCTTTGAGTGTCCTTTACTATTTATCTTTAGGATGTTTGCATTGATCTCAATGACGAGTGACGGCGCCTCTGTCCGTGGTGCTGAAGCTCATTCCTCTGTGGCGTCTCGCTGATGAGTCATTCTATGTGTTTATGAGAGGCACTAACACCAATCAGGCTCATCGTCCGATGTTAAAGACCCCAGGTACAGACCATGGGTACAGAACTCAGGTACAGACCCCTGGTACATCCCCGGGTACAGACCACGGGTACAGACCCCTGGTACATCCCCGGGTACAGACCACGGGTACAGACCCCTGGTACAGACCATGGGTACAGAACTCAGGTACAGACCCCTGGTACATCCCCGGGTACAGACCACGGGTACAGACCCCAGGTACATCCCCGGGTACAAAACTCAGGTACAGACCCCTGGTACATCCCCGGGTACAGACCACGGGTACATACCCCGGATACAGACCCCTGGTACAGACCCCAGGTACAGACCACTGGTACAGACCCCGGGTACAGACCCCGGATACAGATCCCTGGTACAGACCCCAGGTACAGACCACGGGTACAGACCACGGGTACAGACCACGGGTACAAAACTCAGGTACAGACCCCAGGTACAGACCCCGGGTACAAAACTCAGGTACAGACCCCTGGTACATCCCCGGGTACAGACCACGGGTACAGACCCCTGGTACAGACCCTAGGTACAGACCACGGGTACAGACCGTAGCTACAGACCCCGGGTACAAAACTCAGGTACAGACCCTGGTACATCCCCGGGTACAGACCACGGGTACATACCCCGGATACAGACCCCTGGTACAGACCCCAACTACAGACCACTGGTACAGACCCCGGATACAGATCCCTGGTACAGACCCCAGGTACAGACCACGGGTACAGACCCCGGATACAGACCCCTGGTACATACCCCGGATACAGACCCCTGGTACAGACCCCAGGTACAGACCACGGGTACAGACCCCAGGTACAGACCCCGGGTCCATCACTGAAGCATGTCCAAGTAGCACCGTCAGGAAGTAAACCTTTTTCCCGCCCAAAAAGAATCTCTTCAGTCCACAACCCTTCACAGCAGCAGAGGAGGAGCGTTGCCTTTTTGAGAATCCATTGCAATCACAGCTGTATTGTTTTGGCTGCTGATAGTCAAGGTTACGAGCAGGCGACGACACAGAGTCGTCCTGATAAGAAACCAAACTTTTCTCTTCTTTTGCATGGTCTCATAACTTCACAGACATCAAATATCGGTTCCTACATAAAGACTTACCTTCAAAGACCAAGAGCATTGGACCTGATGCAGCCTGGAAACCGCTGAATGGTTTTCCTTTGATACAATCTCACTCCCAACTCATTAAATACAGCAGCCTCATCCAGGGCGCCTCACCTCAGGAGCTGCTCGCTGCCAGGAGCCTATTGTCCCATCGTGGTTATTAGAGCATTGTTCTAACAGCACGTTCAAGCTTTTTGCAAGCAATACAGTTAAAGTAAGTGTGGACATTGAATTTGAAATATGTCTTTTCTCTTCAAACAATGGCCTCCTGTGTGTATCACAGCATCGTGTTTAACCGCTTGTTCCGGTATAAAAGTCTAAATGAACTGAAGCCATAATGCAACACAAATTCTATTTTTCCTACTTTTTAAAGGTGATAATGTCAAAAAAATATAACAGCCGTCAGCTCACTGAGAGCTTTCAATATACATCATATAAATAAACAACAATAACACACAAGCTAAGCTCTATTGTTCATCAAAAGAAATTCAGTTTTTACAGGGAACACAGCCTTTTTATACAATTGCAAATTCATGAAAATCATATAACATACAATTATTTCATTAGCTATGTGATGAAGGATAAGAAATGTCATTGTTTGACTAAATGCTGCCAAGAAGTGAAACACTGAGACCAAGAAAGAAAATTCAGACGAGGAAGTTCTGAAGGGAATCAGCCGAGTGGCTCCTGTTGCTTCGGAGCGTCACCAATTACATTTGCTGGCCTGTGTGTGTGTGTGTGTGTGTGTGTGTGTGTGTGTGCTGAGAGAACAATCGTCTCTGATTAACCCGTCTTCGCCTCCCCACGAGGCCCCGGCTCCTGGACTCCGCAATCAAATCCAGACTCCTCGTGTGGAATTAAGTTGTGAGCAACGTGGATTCCACTAATCGGCTTTCTGATTATGCGGCCATGATGGACTCATTATGTATCAGCCCAGAAGCAATGTGATGATACATTTGTTAGTCATGGTGATTATATGTAAGTCATCCGTCATTGTTATCACACGCACACGCACACGCACACACACACACACACACACAGCTGCTTCGAGGTACCTCAGAGAAAACAGGTGATTAATTGTTGGATGTGGAGGAAATGTTGTGTGTCACATGTATAAAAGGCTCTTAAGGTTTGCAGCAAAACGCTAACAAATACTGCAGCCAATAAATAAAGTTGCATAGATTTCTCATAATCAGGCTCCTGGTCTCACTTTATTTCACTTGTTTTGTGAGCGGTTACACTAATAAATAGCTGATAGCGGCGATATGACATTGGGGAGAATAATAATAATAATAAATATCTTATTTAAGCTTTTTGGTTGGATGGACATAAAAAAGATGAAGGTCATACAGAGAAAAACATTCCTCATAAACACGAGTTGTTGGATGAAAACAGGAAGACAAACATTATAGCTTCACTTTCTACGAGAGCATGCGGATCATGTGGACGCTGGATCGCAGCCGCTTTGACTAACGAACAAAAAAAAAAACAGCGTATTAAAGGGTTGAGATCAGTTTACTCATTATGGGAAGAAAACTAAGAGTATAAAGTATAGCTGGGCTGCTGTCGGAGAGAAAGAGACATCGTGTGGGAGGAAGGGGTTGTATTTACTGTAGTTAATCATCAGTGTGTTGTGGGCATAACATCAATTAAACCAATCAGAGTGAGCCAATCACCTGAAGGGAAAACACTATTTTTGAAAGGCTGAATGCCGACCGCTGTGGATCAGAATGTTTATTTGAAATGATTACAGCCGCCGCTGGAGTCAGATAACAGATAACATCCGTGTGTTCTGATCTGTATCTACAGGCCTGACTAGAGAAACAGTCATCAAACAGAAGAACGTGTGCATGTTTCACATGTTGGTCGCTGTCCGTTGATGTGGGTGCTGAATTAACGTGACCTCTGCACATCGTGAAGGAAGCGAGGCGACGGGTATGTGGTCTGTGCCTCCATCTCACCCTTCTTCGTCCCATCAACAACGCCGTCAGACTCACACGACCAAATGCACGAGGACTTATTTCACCAAGAAGGAAACAGAGTGTGAGCTCCGTCCGGCCGCCTCACTATCTGAACACGGTGCCCTTTAAACGGCAGCACAATTCTGCTACGTTGACTCCGGACCGGGTTTTTGTAGGTCAACGGCATTCACATTCACTTTCTGCCGCCTCAAGATTGCAAAGTGCCAACAATGCACCTGGGTACGTCCTGTTATAAGAGCCACGGGCCCTCGGGTGCAAATACACAACATGCTTCCTCAACATGGCCCCTGGGGGTCTGAAACCAACATATGTGTATAAACACACACTGTCACACCGATGGCAGGCTCAGGGAGGGCTGACGGTTTGAAGTGTTTATCGTCAGTATTGGAAATCAAAAAGTGCATTTGTTGATTGCGCCAAACGAAGGGAACAACAAAGGTCTTACAATTGATCCGTGGAGGTCGAGGGAACCCTTCCAGAAGCTGCTGACATATTTCAGTCTGAAATAAAGAGGTGGACTGATTAACCGCCGCCGCCCCGAGAGCAACGCCGCCGCCTTCGCAGTCATAGAAATTCAATAAAATTCCAGTCTGGATAATTGCTGTAGCGCCACTCTTGCTAATGCAGGTGATCCAACAAAGGGATGTGGATCATCAACAATCAGAGACACCGGGGAGGGTCTTGGGGAGAATTAACTCGGAGAGGTCCTGTTCCGTGGGAAGATTTCCCCCGTTTGACGCCTTGTTTGCTCGGCTGATGCCTGTGGCTGCATGTGCTTAGCATCGCTAATAGCGGCGCCGCCAAATGGATTACATTACCATTAGCATGTTGACTCTGCCTCCTGGAGGCAAACAGGGGGACGGGTCACAGCGGAACACACAACGAGAGGCAGAGAGAAGAGGGGGAACGGTGTGATATGCTCATAACATGAAATCTGATGTTCAATTCATCCTCATCAAGTCAAACACCAAAGCACTCTCCGCCGTCCGACGCTGTTTGTTCACTTAATTGTTTGTAGATTCAGCGTCTGCCGGTCGGGATAGGAATCAACGGTGTGTGTCTGGAGAACAAGGTCAGTGTGAACTTTCCCTGAGAGAATTTAAATACAGGCTCGGTTTGTTCTGGGTCTTTTTGTTATTTAGATGTAATTTAACAACAACACATGGTGTAGAAGGCGGGACTTAAGTCCTTTGGATGGTGTATGAACTGATTTAACATGGATACATTTGAAAGACAAATGTTTCTTTAGTTCCCAAAAAGAAAGATGACTTTTGGGAGATGCGGCGGCTTTATTTTCGAGTTGGCAGACACTCTCTGATTGCCAAGTTTGCCAGACCCGAGGGGTTTTTCTGTTTGCTTGTTTAGTATTCTGTTGTGGTATTTTTTCTTCTCCACACTCTGAAAGTGTTTGGGCATTTTTTTGTAAAAGGCTTCCAACTGAAAAGACATTCTTGGCTTTATTGTCACTCCGATGCTTCCAAGTATAACCGTCTCATTGCTGTGTGTGTCCATGTGAGCCGGAGCACGGTCTGACCTGAAATCAATATCACACACACACACACACAGATGATGATGATGATGACGCTGATGGATGTAAACTTGGCTAATGAAGTCCAGTAATTAACTGAAGTGAACCCGTCTTTCTTCATTAACATCCAACAACAATGCAGTTAAACAGCTTATAGGAAACACACATGTTTCCTGCCGACCTGCTGCATAGACGGTGTCTATGGCGCTTTGGTTCAGGCTGGCTGTTATTATACCACCGACATGGGCACTTAAATAAAGTAGCTGTTACTTCCATCAAAGTTCAGACACGACATCCGACAGTCGTGTTGTTTAGACAGCAAAAAGCTGAATGTGAATTCAAAACATGAACTTTAGTGCACTTTAGTTTAACCGTGTTCACTTTTGATATCAAATCAACTTTCAATATTTTATTAAAATTCTATTTTCATCATGTCTTATTACAGTTAACCAACCACCACTCAATGTTTATTTTCCCTGATAACACCTTACTTTGTTCTGAACAGTGCCTTCAACTGTCGTTCTCTCTGCTGGCCACCAGGGAGCGCCCCTCTCTGATTGTGTAGAAGTCTATGAGATAATGGTCCTACTTCTCTCTGCTGGCCACCAGGGGGCGACTCCTCTCTGGTTGTATAGAAGTCTATGAGAAAATGGTCCTACTTCTCTCTGCTGGCCACCAGGGGGCGACTCCTCTCTGGTTGTATAGAAGTCTATGAGAAAATGGTCCTAGACCAGACCAGAAAGCAGGGGATGCTTTAGGGGGCGGGGCTTACCTGCTGATTGACAGGCCACTACAATGCTACCAATGCAGTTAGTTACTAAGATGACTTTAATACTTAGCTGTAAAGTTGAACTTGAATCATGAAACTAACTTTGTTAGCATCAGAATCCACATGGATCCAGATCCAGTAAGGGTGCTGCTGTGATGATGTCCACTTCTTATACACAGTCTGACACACATGGAGAATAGTCATTCATTCAGTAGCACAACTAACGGTGTAACGGACCGTGGTGGATCCATATGAGAACCCAGGAAGACACTCAGAACCCCACTCGGGGGTCTCCTGGTTGCTGCCACTAAGCCTGCATCGAGACTCAGGCTTAACTTTCCCCAGTCAGCTGCTCTTTGTCTACCGTTTCAAGCTGACTGCCAACAAAAAAGGTCAAACAATTACTGGCCCACCTTCCTGTTTCACATTGCTCTTTTCAGCTCGCCATGTGTGTGTGTGTGTGTGTGTGTGTTGTGTGTGTGTGTGTGTGTAGGTACAGTCTGGTTGAATGTCAGCTTGTAGGTCACAGATTACTGGTATAACAGCAGTTTAAAGTGACCCGTTTCCTCTTTGTAACTTATCTCTGGATCCTTCTCAAACACTTTGGCCCCGACCCGCCACAGTTCGCCTCCTCGGCTCAGAAGCCTGAAATAAAAAAGGCCAATGTTCACACTTTAGTGTTATCTTTAAGGCATCGAGTAGGTGGCACGGTGGGCAGCGTGGCAGGGAATACCAAGTGGAGGACGGGACGACACATGGAGGCGGCTGATAGGCCAGACCCGAACCCCGCCTGCAGCATGTTCTCCCTCCTACGTTCCACACTAACACAACCTCATGTCAGCGTCGATCAATATGTCGATCCGCTCTTCATGAATGTGGTGAGCTGCCTGTTGTTGATGTTTTTATTTGGTTGAACTGAAATCCAGAATCTGTTGCCCTCTACACTGATGTTTTCAGAGAGAAGAGACTCTGTTCAGGCTTCTAATAGACGGCCAGTGAAACGTTTACTACATTGACCAAACTGCAGCGTTCCCATCACAACGGAGGGAATGATACTGACTGGACCGTAATCCCTTTTTAATAAAAGACCAATTTGAACCTTCTATCCTGGCTTGCTGGTCTTTAATCCTGTTCTGTGGGACTCAGGGACCCCTGCTGGTTTTCATTCTGGCTAGTTTAATCAAGCAGTGATTTACACCTGGCACACCAGGTGAATGTAATTAGCCGAGAGTTTGGCCGAGCAGACGTCCTGCATCGGCGTCTCCATGCCGGACAGCCTGAAAATCACAACTTATAATTGCATTGCATACGTCCTGTGTTTTGTTTGTGACAGTTAACTGGTGCAATCTGGACTCTTTCCTTAAATACCAGTCCAAGGAGCATGATGCGTGACCTCACACACACACACATATATATAAGAAAAAAAAGCTTGGCAGTTGGTCATGCGTGGGATTTCTCAGGCATGCTTAATTAAGCAGGTATCCTCAGCATCACTACACACACACTTGCTTTGGTGTGTAATTGCCCGACTGTCTGGTTGGCTGACTCTCTGAGGCAGGACTGTTTGCCTCAGTGATTGGCTCAGCAGCTGACTGATCCCCTAATTGAGGAGCTCGGTTTGTGAGCGACTGGCTGGCTAAACAACTCAGACACGACTGGATGGTGGTGAGACTGACAGCCTGGCTGGTAAAAAGCAAAATGTGTTGCTTTATTAAAGCAGAACTTGGAGAAAAGCAGGTTTGTGCTGCACATCGATGAAACCAGTCAGCCAGATTTAGGTTCAGACCCCGGACCCCCTTAAGTCCCTTTGTCAGCGTCCCCGTAGGCGCCTGTCGTTATCGATGAAAGTCTAACGTGTCATCCACTGAACCTGCGCGTGGGCGACGTTAGCCGTAGTGCTGCTTGCCTCAAGGCCTGGACCAACTCATAGGAGGACCCCAGACCTAGTTTTATCCATTTTCACAGTCTGACCTTATGTTGTTGGGTCGGCTCTAAATCCAGAAAACATGTATGCATTCACAGTTTTACCACATTGCCCCAAATCAGATCACCATTACCCCGGTGACCGTGGTTACCCCTCCCCAAACCATACACACGGGTAGAGAAAAGTCTGCCACAACAGTACTTCTAACAACATTAAAACATTAAAACTGAAGATCAGACAGACCTATCAAACTTTAACTCTGCATCCAATAATTGTTTTAAAGTTACATTGCAGTTATGGATTCTTCAGCCTCCACAGAAGGCAGGACATCAGACAGAAATTGCATTTCTGGGTGCCATCGTGTTAGTTTTTCGAACAGAAAGAGGAAATTCAAAAGGCCAATCAGCGGTCAAACACTCCACACAATTACAAACATTCGTGAAGAGGAAACGCTGGAATTCATGCTTCATTCCCTCCATTGATCCATCACATAATTGGACTGTCAGAATGCAAAGGAAGAGAGAAAAGGCCTTTTTTCTGTGTCCTTCACGCCGTTGAGGGCCTGTATTTGTGTTGAGCGTATTAAAAATCCCACTGTTTACGTTGTAATGAGGCAGCGTGAGGGAGAGGCCACGCCCACAAAACCAGACACTGATTGTTTTCTCTTTATTGATATTGGGAGATAATGTATTTTAGTCTGTCCTGTCCAGGGTGTACCCTGCCTTCGCCTACTGAGAGCTGGGATCGGCTCCAGCCCCCCCGTGACCCTAAATACAGGATAAGCGGTAGAGAATGGATGGATGGATGGATGTATTTTAGTCCATGAACAATAAACACATTTGGTGGCCCTAACAATAATTTAATTTATTCATAAAAAAGGAGGCGTTCTTTGA
The DNA here is from genome assembly GCA_029853015.1 of Chelidonichthys spinosus. NCBI lineage: Eukaryota > Metazoa > Chordata > Actinopteri > Perciformes > Triglidae > Chelidonichthys > Chelidonichthys spinosus. Next base: position 24,485,054 of record CM056833.1, read on the forward strand.
AGATGTTCTTATAGGTTTTTGCCATTTTTGTTAACAGTTAAGGGACAGGTCTTTGTTGACCTGAAGTTCTCCCTCTGGACTCCCAGAGTGGAGACGCTGGTGTGAAGATGTGAAGTTATTTAGTAGAACTCATGAAACCTAAATGATTTGAACGGTATTCAGACCGGACGATGGCTCGAATGCTTCACTGATTGATCCCTGTTTCAGAGCGGACAAAATAAGTCTTTCTATGATTTCTCATTCAGAGGGTTCTGGTCCAACCGAGCCAGCTGGCCTCCATCTGGATGTGAAACGCAGCCTGTGATTGGCTGTCGGTTTATTCTAAATGGTGGGCTCCGACTGGTTTGACATTTTCCTCTGAACAACAGCACTGATTGGTGAGGGAGCTGACACTGGGCCCGGACTGATCACCGCCAGGATCAGTCCACCGACGTCTGGAAAGAGACAGCGGAGCGGCGGGTGGAAAGAAAAGCATGGCTAGAATGATGACGTCATTTTCACCTTTAAGGGTTCAAGGATCATTTATTGTCACTGTCCAACAAAATGCAGTTCAAACCATTTTCAAAATAAAAAACACAAAATAACAAACAAAACCACATTAATATGCAGAGGTATAAAGGAAGGAATATAGCAACAACAAAAACGATCTGGTCCGGATTGGCAGGTCCAGTCTGGCAGGTCCGGATTGGTCTGGCAAGTCCGGGTTGGTTGGTCTGGCAGGTCTGGTTTAGTCTGGCAAGTCCGGTTAAGTCGGTCAGGTCCGGGTTGGTCTGGCAGGTCCGGTCTGGTCTGGCAGGTCCGGTCTGGGCCTCACATTTTCTTCCCCACCGTTGACGAGTGTGTTCAGTAAAAAACAAGCAAAACAAGCAAAATAATATTGATGGGAGCGACCGTTGCCATGGCAAAATCATGAATCCAAGACAAATCCGTGAAGGAACCCTGCGTTTACATACAGACGATATAATGCACCTCTTTACTCGCCTGGAGTTCTCTGAACGCTTCATTGTGTGAGCGACGGAGAGCGAACAAAAGAGCTCATTTGGTATGCGAGTGATACAACATCACATCAGGGAAAATCTAAATTGAAATGTCATTTCGTATAAGTGTGTGCGTGTGCGTGTGTGTGTGCAGTATATTGGGTACATTGGGTATCGTTTATTCAGAATGACGAAACAAAGAGGTCCACACATGGGTGGAGTAGTGTGTATTGTTTGTTACCAAGGCAACGTCTACCTGAAATCAAACCTGCTCTTTTTCAGTCCAAAAACAACATCTCTGACTGTTACGATATATTTGATCTCACAGAGCTCTGACAGTCCAACAAGCAGGATGTGACGGTTACATGTTTTTACATGTCAAATTAATAAATAATAACTAGGAGACTTGATTTGACAGTTTTACAAGACAACGGTGTCGACACTGACGAGTTATAACGAGTTCTTTATGAATCACGCTGTATGTTGCCATGATCTCACCAGCCAAATCCGGTAGCTATGATGCCTTATGTGGCCGTCGTCATGGCGAAGGAAAGGAGGAAGTCAGGTGATAGAGTTTAAAAAGTGATATGCAAAGGTTGGACGGATGGGTCAGAAACACAAAAGACCTTCACCCAGGAGGCCGGTGTCCGTGTCTCGTTATCCAACATGTCATCAGATGATTGTGTGAAACTGTCATGACTTACATGTGAATTCTTGAGTTATGTTGATGTTTGTGCATTCCTGATACGAGACCACCAGCATCGAATGGGTTCAGCCTTGAGTCAGGGTGATTCCTGAGATATCACATTCAAAAGAGAAGACCAGACGGGTGAACACAAGGCCTCTGGCCTTGAAGGCATTACAGCTCCTCTGATACGTCCAGGTCAAACATATTCCAATACGAGTTGAATGTAATACTCTTTCAAATCAAATTATTTCCCCGTCCCCTGTACAGCAGCGTAGCACCGACCCTCATTCCCAGTAGCTACTAGTTATCAGCTCAGATGTCGCCATGTTGAGAGCAGAATCAATATATAACACACGATAACATTACATTTGATGCTTTACGTCTGTTTGTGAGCGGATGTGAGGGGAAGTCACATGTCGGAGACAGACAGGAAACAAAGCAGCGCTAGTTCACTTCAACGGTGTAAAATTAGATCAAACAACCGTTTCAGCGGGTTTCTTCCTGCCTTCCTCCCCGACGTTTGATGTCCCCTCCCGTCTTTCAACCTGCGTGACAGATAAAGTAGCAGCTCTGACATGGAGCAGGAGAATGACATCTACGAGCGTGGTATTAATATTACCTAGAATGACATATATGAGAGGAGCCGAGAAAACAAAGCAGTACGGATGTAAGACTCTTCTTCCAGTGACTCATTGATTTTAAAGTCCCCATGTTCCAGTTTGGGATGGATTTCTAGCGAGGCATGAGTAGTCTAATGGTGGAGGGATTTTTTTTTATCCTTTTTAAATAAATTGGCTCTCCTGCAGTCTGCCGGTTGCCAAAACTGTTTGCCAATTTGGTCCAAAAACAAAGAGTGAAAAGGAGCTAGAAGGCCCGTTAAATACAGCGAACAGCGAGAAACCCTTGATGTGTTGTCAGGACGACGTCAAGCTCTCTTCAGGGGGTTGGGTTTAGTTTATCAGCGGTTTGGAGCACGAAGGGAAACGACTGTGTGGATTCACTGTGAGAGAAAGACACACATTGGCTTCAGCTAGTTAAATATGAAGGAAGATTCTGAGGAGAGACTTCCCGAAAGGACTGAACGGCTTCATTTGTGAAGCAGGAGGTGAAGGAACGCAGCGCTGCTGATCCAGTGGGTCGGAGGAAGAAGAAACTCATCAACGCACATCGCCTGCTGCTGCCGTGCCTAAACAACACGATAAATAACACTCTTTATGAGGAAGTATTGTTGCATCCCATGACATAACAGTGGAGCTGAGTGAACACTTTGCATCCAACAATGGGACTTGTAGCCGACCAGCTGTGCGCTGTGGGTCGGACTCTCACACAGAGCGTACAGGATTCTCAACCTCCTTAACTTCTGCTTGTTAACACATTTCCCAGATGAAATCCCAAATCAATGAGGGAAAAACCTAAATATACTGGGCTGTAAATATGTGTTCTGACTCAGCTTTAACGACTAATGATAAATATCCTGCTCCCCCTCCCCATCACTACCTGATAGTATGAATACAGATTTCATGTGTTCGGGGTCATATTTTTTAACCGGCACAGCATCGTCTACCGTTTCATTTCAAACCGAATCTCCACCTGATGATTACTCAGGTGTATGTAGATATTAAAATCTAAATAATAAATATGTTCTAATTTAGTTTAAATACATTTGGCCCAGTGGTTTACAATATCCACTGTGGCAGGGGCTGGACCATAGACTGTATATAGGAAGTGGGCGTCGTCATGGTGACGTCGCCCGTTGGTTTGTGGACTTCGGTGAAGCCTCGAGTTCGGCATTTTGGCCGTCACCATCTTGGATTTCTGCCACCAAAGAAGGAAGTGACCATTTTTGGACTGTGGGGGCGTGACAGGTGGATCTGATGGACACAAGCAGCAGAGCGGCACCCTTACTGGATCTGGATCCATGTGGATTCTGGTGTGAAGCTGCTGACAAAGATAGCTTCATAATTCAACTTCAACTTCACAGCTAAGTGTTAAAGTCATCTTAGTAGCTAACTGCATTGGTAGCATGGTAGCGACCTGTCAATCAGCAGGTAAGCCCCGCCCCCTAAAGCATCCCCTGCTTTCTGGTCTGGTGGACTCTAAATGGACCATAATTTACTAAATGAACATCAACAGCTGGATTGAAGAAGACTTGAAACTAGAGATTGAGACCATAAACTCATGTTTACAATGTTTACTGAGATAATACATCAAGAGAGAAGTAGGACCATTTTCTCATAGACTTCTATACAACCAGAGAGGAGTCGCCCCCTGGTGGCCAGCAGAGAGAAGTAGGACCATTTTCTCTGAATGTTTTATATAATAATATTATGGACCCTAGTTTCGTGGTGCAGGGCTGCGCAGGGTGGCGGAGCCGGCGCAATGCAAGTTTCGACCCGCGCAGCCTTGCGCACCGTCAGTTTGGCAGTTTGGTGGATCGCCTGCGCCAAGATGGGTGTGGCGGCGCAGCAGGGGGAGGTGTCACAGATTCAGCTTGGCGTAGCGGAAGTTTCGTGGCAAAAAGCCTCTCCGAGACTGCGCTGAAAGCTCGCCAGCTCCAACCTGGTCTACTCTCAGCGCAAGGCGTAAATAAAGTCCATTGATTCAATGCGAATCACAGCTGGCGGAGTGGAAGTTTGGCGGACCGGCGCGCAGTGCGCACACGTCACCGAGACCTCACAGGCAGGTTTCCACAGTTCCAGGCACATTTAAACACAATAAATAATCACAACAAACACTATTGAATGCAACCAATGAATCAACACGTGAATTTATATCTATATAGATTGTCCCGTCACATCTGACTTCAGATCAAAGGCGGATGGCACGCGTAACGGAAACTCAGCCTCTCGGATCAAAACATCTCCCTCTCTCTCTCCTGTTTTTTATAATATCAGCATTGTTATTATTATGATACGCACGCACAGCACGTGATGCGCGTGGTGGGAGCGGCGGCGCTGCTTCTGTCATCGGGTTGTTAAGTGACGGATCTTGCACTGAACCTCCCCTAACGCATTAAAGGAGAGGAGAGGAGCTCATTTGATTGGTGAAGATCTGAATCGGCTGTATTAATCCCAGTCCACGCCTCGTCTCCTCCTCGTCTCCCACTCACGCCTTCTTCTCCTCCCTCTTTCCCACTTGCGCTGGTGGGCGAGACGGGAGGTGTGCCTGCGCGAGCCTGCTGAGAGCTGACTGCGCCTGGTCTACGAAACTAGGGCCCATTGAGCTTTAAACGGGGCAAAACGTGATTGGAAGTGATGCGTAATTCATGGCACTACAGCGATCGCAACCCCTTCTTCGTGTGATTAACACGAAAGCATCATCACTTCAGGAACTGTGCAACATATGGCCCTAGTTTCGTAGACCAGACCCAGTCGGCGAGCGGGGCACCTGCGCCAGGCCGACGGGGTGTGTCCGCCTGGACTTTGCAAGTTTTGTGCACCACGCAGGCTCGCGCAGGCACACCTCCCGTCTCGCCCACCCGCGCAAGTGGGAAAGAGGGAGGAGAAGAAGGCGTGAGTGGGAGACGAGGAGGAGACGAGGCGTGGACTGGGATTAATACAGCCGATTCAGATCTTCACCAATCAAATGAGCTCCTCTCCGAGGTTCAAGGTGCGTGTCCACAGGGGCGATTTTAAACGCGAGTGGACGCGCCGCTTCCCAGTAGTGCACGCTTGGTGGGCTGCCACTAGAGGATGATTGAGAGGTGCTCTCCTTCATACAATCACGCGCACACTTCATGGCTGCACCTGATTGGACGATCGCTTTCACAGCTGTCCTGTCTGCTCCGGAGTTCACGCAGACCAACATGGCGGCTCGTTTGGAAACTTTCTCTTATTTTACGAAAACAGTTCACCGAAAGGTGTTTCTGAAAACATTTTAAGCGAGAAATAAGCTATGCAGTTGCTGAATCTGTCTTTATTTTAGATCGACAACATTCAGTTTAGAAGATTTTCGCGAGCGTTCCCGAGGCGGCGAGTCGAGCACGGTGCCTCTGATTAGCATAAAGTAGATTCAACTTCAACTTTATGCAAATGAGGAGCGGTCAACTCGCGCGCCGTCTCTCGACATTCGCCGCGACGCTACCAGAATGCATTGCATGGCTTTTCACATAGACAATGAATGGGACGCGGGGAAACACCGCTGCCTGTGGACACGCACCTTCAGTGCAAGTTTTGTCACTTGACAACTCGATGACAGAAGCAGCGCCGCCGCTCCCACCACGCGCTGTGCGTGCGTATAGTCATAATAATTATAATGCCGATATCACTATAGAAATTGTAGGCACACTTTAGGCATGTAAATCATAAAGCAGGGTCAGCGCGCACAGCAGTAGACATAATAGACGAGCCGGCTGGGCCATTCATCATCATCATCATCACCGTCTTCATCATCTGTGCTCCACAGCTGCACCGGATTCCCCATCATAAAGGAATTCTGCTTAGGGCACCAAAATGGCTAGCGGCGGTGCTGGACAGAAGACAGCAGCAGCAGCGGCAGCAGCACCAGACGGCTAAACTTTTCCCAGGATGAAACTGATGTTTTGGTCCGAGAGGTCCAAGTTTCAGCTGTTAATTCAGTCAGGCTGAGTTTCCGTTACGCGTGCCATCCGCCTTTGATCTGAAGTCAGATGTGACGGGACAATCTATATAGACATAAATTCACGTGTTGATTCATTAGTTGCATTAAATAGTGTTTGTTGTGATTATTTATTGCATTTAAATGTGCCTGGAACTGTGGAAACCTGCCTGTGAGGTCTCGGTCTCGCCGTGTACCTCAGCTCACTGTGACTCAGGTTCAACCTTCGTCGTTATCGTAGTTGGATTCAAACAGAGAGCGGAGATCACGTGTCGTTGGCATCCAAATCCATTGTGGCCTCCGTTCAAGACCGCGCATGGTGACCTCCATCCCACTCCATAATATCTCGTCTTGTCATCAGTCATTGTTCAAATTTTATTGGCACAATGTTGATGCATGAAAGCCAATTTTGAAACTTCTGCCTGCGTGCTGGATGACATTGACAAACTCGATGGTTTATTGTGTTGATACTCATGCGACAAAAGCACCTACAAATGTGTTTTTCCTCCCACAGTATTATTCTGCCACGTCTGTTTGGGGCTCCGGCAGTTCTGACTAGAGAGCCAATTTCCTCATAGAATATTCTATAATATCCACCCACACTGTCATGAGCCTGCACAAACAGGGACAGGGATCACTAATGAATGTAATGGAAGATTGAGAGAATGAACGGCACAAAGTGGACTGATGGACCTCGACACAAACAACAAACGCCCACATGAGCTGAAGCCTGCTCTCTGCGGCTCCAGCAGACCTTTGCCCTCCCTTCTGACCTCCACCTTGACCCTCTGTGCTGCACATACACTGTCTCCTATAACACCGCTTCACCATGCAACCCCTCTGTGCAACTCTCTCTATCTGGCTTTGTGGCTTTCTCATCGCGTCTATTCCTAAGAGAGAGCGCACCCTCATTTTGTAGCAGTTAATTTGCAGTAAACAAACCTCACTAGATTATGGCTCTGGATGTCTGCACACACAGAGGCACACAACGTGACCTGCTACTTACCAGGATAAATTTTGACCCGTACCATTACTTCAAACCACCAACAGTATTTAGACACATATGTTGCAGTTATTGATCATAACGTCGTTAGCTACTTCTGCAAGCCAAACAAGAAATCCGCTGCGTGCTGCCTGCTGAGCTGTGTCCATCCTGTAGCCAGATTTAATGCACACACAGACCTGTGGCAACCTGCAGATAGTTTAACTTAAACAATTCACATTCCTTAAGGCTTCATGCAGAGAAGCAATCTATCCTAGTTAAATCATAGCTCAGAATGTGTTAATCAACAGATACCTTATAAGCTCATTATTTTGGTTTCGGCAGACTTACTATTTTTACTATTCATGCAACCACCAAGTCTGACGAACCTGCAACACGTTACCTGCCAAGCACCAAATAGAGAACGTTAGCTGGTGAGAGGATGTAACACCTAATGAGCCAAATATCCCTGTTAATGAATTAGTGGAAACCTCAGCAGCTAATGTGATGGTAGATATTAGACGTATTTTCACCAGGTGGATGGAAACACAATGTGCTGTGTGAATAGGTACATTCAAAATGATCTTTAAACTTTCTATGGACATGGTGACTGTTATGCGCTCCCTCGTCTAGTGTTAATACAGTACTCACCTGTCTCTCTGCTCCATTAGTACCTCAGGCTGCCTGGCTGTTTCTGAGCCCTGATTGGCTGATTGAAGGCTCCTGGCCCAAGCTGCACCATGTTGGCCTAATGAGGTCTCAGCTTATAAAGAGAGTTGTGCCCTCACAGCCTGGTTCTCACTCTTCCCTCTCAGACTGGTGGCAGCAGCATGGTGTTTTTGTTTGTATCATTTTAAGTGGTGGGCAAGTGAAGCCTTATGAAGCACTGAGACTTTCCTAGCAATTGTGTTGAAAAAGATTCAAAGCTTCAACGCTTCAGTGACGGTGACATCTGGTGGACAACTGAAGCCATAGCAACCTCTCATGAGCGCGACTGACGCTCTGACACCGTTTCAATCCCATGTCAACAATAAAAGTTTAGAAAAGACTGTGTGGTCATTAACGTGTTTTGTTCATTCATACTCGCCCATACTGTAAAACATCCCAGTTTAAGCCAACGGATAAATCTAAATGATATGAAAGGTTAATGGTTGGTTAAGGGTTTATTTATTTGATCATGGTATGTGAACTCAGATCGTTTTGTATTAAGTGTTTTACACCAGAGTCCAGATAATAGTTCGTCATAGGAGAAGTTGTATGGTCGAGGAGGAATGTTTATGCACAGAACAGACAGGTTTGTATTAAGAAATAGAATTTCTTCCACTGTGGCAGGCTTCAGTCTCCTCCTCTTCTGGCTCACGACGCATAAACACTGGAGCCAATGAAAGGCACTGATACACTATGAGCCAATGAAACGCTTCGAAACATTTCCAAGCAATGAAGCACTTTAGTGCTTCGGTCACGTGACGCCGGTGTTTGATACAAGCTCCGACACAGTGGTTCGAACCACTAAGCTTCAGGAAGAGCGACACAAGCTCCAAAGCCTCGGTATCATTTGCCCATCACTAATCATTTTCTTCATTTTCATTTAATCATACTTTGCTTTTGAAGGATGGGCTGGCATTCCTGTTTTCATGGCTTTGTTTCAAGTTTAGTTCATCATTTAGGTCGTTCAGAGCCTCCGGTCCGACGGCCCATTTTGTGGTTGGCCAGAGCACCCATTATTCTTATTCTCACCAGCCCATCTGACCCTTTTGTTGTTTTGGTCCAGGTTTAGTTCTTTCTGTTAGGAACCAATGCATAATTTTTACGTTTGAACCTGGTTTTGTTATGTTATTGGCCTTTGTGGCATTTTGACTTGGTGGCCGTAACGGTGCCAGGTGACTTTGAGTTTGTAGTTTGTGTGTTCACAAATGAAACCGGGTTGTGGACGGTCGGGAATTCCTGTCTTGACAATGAAAGTTATGTATGCTGAGTTAATTCCACATGGCACCAAGAAGGCTGAATACGCAGCGTGACCTCGGCTAATCGTAGTGATGTCCAAATGAGCAATGGACATATTGGCCTTCAACCCTTTGTTGAACAGAGAGCGCCATCTATTGGGCTCAGAAAATAAAGAAAATGCTTCACGAAGCTTCATTTGGACATCGCTAGCTAATCATCATGTTAAGTGTACCAGTGCCAATGTTTCAGTGTACTAAAGTTTGAGAACCATTTACCTATTTTATTATAGCAATTTCACATTAATTTCAGACCCAGTGAAGCAGATTTCAGCAGGTGCAAAAATACGGTCAAATGCAGCGCAGGAACCGGAGGTTGTCAAAAATAGCATGTAAATGTTCACAGCCAGGGTGCGAGTTACGGGGGAGCAGGGGGAGCCATGGCTCCCCTGGTGGCCACCTGAGCTCCCCTGGAAACATGATTTGTGAAATTTGGGGGGAGCTCTAAAATATTGATATGATTGCCAAATTAATTATATTTTGGCCATGGTTTTCCCTCAAAGGTGTAAAATAAGTGAAATAAAATTGTATTTTTAGTTCGTGATTCATGAAAAAAGTGTTGCCTGCTTGCACGTCGGAGGCGCTTGAAGCGTGGGGGCGCTGCCTGCAGGCCGCAGCTCCACGTGACCCCACTGCTCACACGCGCTAAAGGTCAAAGTGTGAACCCAGGCCGCTGTGGTCGCTTCTGTGTTAGGTAAGACCTGCCTTAACTTCAATTGTGCTGTGTTGTAGGCCTATGGATTGCTGTGTTGTGATAGGCCTACTTATGAGACGGGCTATGTGCATTGTTGTGTTGTGTATGTGGCGTTGCATCTCCCCTAGCTGTATTGTAAATAATAGGCTATTGCCATATTGTTCATGGTTGGTGCCGCTGGCTGCTCTTATCGCGTGTTTGGCTCTGTGTACAGCTATAGCCTATAGCCTTATAGGCTATAGCCCATGTGATGTATGATGTGATGATGATCGATCGGGGTGTTTCATGTAAATATTGTACATAGACCTATGGTGTGCGTGCAACGGATTTTCTCTTTATAATAGGCTATGCTGTTACTATTAATGACAGGATCAGCATTTAAACTTTGCCCCCCTCCAAAAAAAAAAAAAAAAAAAAATGATCGCCCGCCCCCAGCCCCGGCTCCCCCGGACACCGTGGTATAACTCGCACACTGTTCACAGCTGTCAGTCAACTGACAATGTAGGAGACGGGCAGTGTCTGGCGAGCTGAACCAGAGGAGAAAAGCCATTATTGTACAAGTATAAATGGCAACTAAAGGCTGACCCCAAAACCGCACAACTGAAGCTCATTTCTACTGGGACTATGGCTCCTGAAGCTAATCACACCCTTTTTTAGATGGATTTCATTTCAGAGGAGCTTTGAAACTGCATCTGTGTGGAAATGAACACTGGATGCCAAAACGTGATCTGCAGGTTGGCTTGTGGGAGGTCAGTGGGTCCTTTAGGGATTCACTCAAGTATCTGACAGCTGGAGTTTATTAGCCAGAAAACACCTGTGGTCGACCAAAGAATGTTAATGACACGATGCATCACTTCTCGTAACATTTCATAAACATAATTTAAATGGATCGCTCATTAAATATATACGAGCTACATGGGAATAACCTCATTGATAACCAAGAGGCACTTCCCTCCCTTTTGAATGCTTCCAACTGTCACACTGTTTGGACATTCCCATGTGATGGGAGGACGACCACGGCTAAGGTGTGCTGACAAGGCTAAGTGTGTGTGCCGGCGTGGCTAAGTGTGTGTGCCGGGACGCTGAGAGGAAACTGCTCTGTCTAAACAACCATGCTGCCTTCTAAAGAGGTTAGCGTAGCTGCTGCATTAGCATCAGTTCTATCAGAACCGGAGAGCATTTCTTCATTGAAAGACGAGCAAATAATGACCCTGAAGGATTTCCTGCTTGTGGTTCTCCTCCTGCCCCCTTCAGCAAGCGTTTAATTGACAAATGGTTCATCCAAGTGTTTTTTTTTTTTTTAAGTGCCTGTACTTTTCCAAACAGTTTCCAATGAGGGCTTGTCAGATGTTTCCCTGTAACAAACCATCAGGTTTTATTGACCACAGGTCAGTAATCAGAAGATGGACTTCACGTCAGCTCAGCATGACAGATTCAGGTTGTTCTCGACCTCCAGCATCCAAGCCGATAATTCCCTCACTCCGTCACATGACAACGTGACCCTGACTTCAAACTTTGCTGTAAAGAATTCCCTCTGGGACCAATTGGCTTAACAGGAAGGCGGGAGATTACATCGGCTTAACCATGGAAAACGCCCACGAGGACGGCTTCACATCTACATTTACGGCAACATAAATAACGTGGCATAAGCTCCCTGTAGACCCAGAATCACCTAGTGATTTACATACTGTGCTAATAGTATGGTATATGCATGACAGCAGTTCATGCAGTTCAGCAGCACTCAGCTCATTGTTCTTCAGATTTAGGTCACAGGGTTTTATGTATTCATCATTCAGGCCGATCCCGGATTCCTAGATGAAAGAAAAACAGAAGAAACATGAGTGAGCAGCAGTACAGGGTTTAATCCGAGAAGCTACTTACCTGTCTCTTGCAATGAAGTGTGCAAGAATTGTACTACACACACGGGATTCCTAGGTGAAAGAAAATTACAGTCAATCACAACATGTACATAAGCAATGGATCAGATACAGGGTTTAAAATGTCCTGTAGAAGCTATCTTACCTGACTCATCCTTGCAATGCATAGTGTGACAAGATATTGTACTACTGACATACGGGATCGTTCCAGCTGTACAAAAGCATGATTACAGCATATCATTCATCATCAAATAGTATGTCACATCTAACAACTTGTAGAATTGCAGATAAGTTTGCGTATTCCTGGTTGGAAAATCCACTGCCCCCATCATACACAGACCCAACAAATCAATGATCAACTACCTTCATGACTGATTATAATCAATAGTTTATTTCATCTTCCTTAATTCTAACAGGAATATTTGGGAATTTTGGACTGTTGGTTGCACAGAAGCTATTTGAAGACTTAACTTTGGGATTTGGGGAACAGTGATGAGTATTTATTCTGACAAAGATTAATGAATTATTCATGAACATTATCAACAGATCTATCAATAATAAAAATAGGCTTTATTTTTAGCTCTTACAGTGATCTAAACGGGGGACTAGAATGAGTCTTGGTAATGAAGCCCTGTGAAACCCCAGAAATGTTGTGGTAGCCAGATATGAGAATAACTGGCAACTGGCCCCCTGAAAGACCACCTCGGGAACCTGGCAACAGGCCCAGAACCCACAGGGCCCAGAGCCAGATGTCAAAGAGCAACGTTGTTCGGATCAACACTGAACGATCCAGCCAGCCGCTCAATGGGCGGCTGTAAACTGAAGAGGACAGTAACGAGAACACGCGACCTGTCACCTTTAGCTATCAGGTGACTGTATGCTGGTCCTCAACAATTTACAGAGGCTTCGCTCCTTCAAAAGCCTCCTCACATCATCGTTAACGGGCCACGCAGATGTTGGCGCTGCATTATTAATCCGAGCACTTCCAATAAGCACTTCTTAATGAGCATCTGTTGTTCTTTTAGTGACAATTAGATACACAACCAACACACGCTTCTGCATCCACTGGTTGTTTCCACAGACTGTGGACATCGTCATGGTGACGTCACCCGTTGGTTTGTGGACTACGGTTCTGAAGCCTCGAGTTCGATATTTGGCCATCGTCATCTGGGAATCTTTGCCACTGGTGAAGGAAGTGACCATATTTGGACTGTCGTGGAGCAACGGCCGGATCCATCTGGAAACAAAGTGAGCTTCATAATTCAAGGTCAACTTTACATCTTAGTGTTACAGTCATTAGCGTGGTACAGACCTGTCAATCAGCAGGTAAGCCCCGCCCCCTAAAGCATCCCCTGCTTCCTGGTCTGGTGGACTCTAAATGGACCATAATGTACTAAATGAACATCATGCTGGATTGAAGAAGACTTGAAACTAGAGATTGAGACCATAAACTCATGTTTACAATGTTTACTGAGATAATACATCAAGAGAGATGTAGGACCATTTTCTCATAGACTTCTACACAACCAGAGAGGAGTCGCCCCCTGGTGGCCAGCAGAGAGAAGTAGGACCATTTTCTCATAGACTTCTTTACAACCAGAGAGGAGTCGCCCCCTGGTGGCCAGCAGAGAGAAGTAGGACCATTTTCTCATAGACTTCTACACAACCAGAGAGGAGTCGCCCCCTGGTGGCCAGCAGAGAGAAGTAGGACCATTTTCTCATAGACTTCTATACAACCAGAGAGGAGTCGCCCCCTGGTGGCCAGCAGAGAGAAGTAGGACCATTTTCTCATAGACTTCTATACAACCAGAGAGGAGTCGCCCCCTGGTGGCCAGCAGAGAGAAGTAGGACCATTTTCTCATAGACTTCTATACAACCAGAGAGGAGTCGCCCCCTGGTGGCCAGCAGAGAGAAGTAGGACCATTTTCTCATAGACTTCTATACAACCAGAGAGGAGTCGCCCCCTGGTGGCCAGCAGAGAGAAGTAGGACCATTTTCTCATAGACTTCTATACAACCAGAGAGGAGTCGCCCCCTGGTGGCCAGCAGAGAGAATGTAGGACCATTTTCTCATAGACTTCTATACAACCAGAGAGGAGTCGCCCCCTGGTGGCCAGCAGAGAGAAGTAGGACCATTTTCCTCATAGACTTCTATACAACCAGAGAGGAGTCGCCCCCTGGTGGCCAGCAGAGAGAAGTAGGACCATTTTCTCATAGACTTCTATACAACCAGAGAGGAGTCGCCCCCTGCTGGCCAGGTTGCTGCCTGGTGTTACCTTACACTGAAAATGTAAGAGTTTAGCTGCAGTTGAGTTGAATTAACTACCATTAAAGTTGCATTTATTTGGGAAGGGGTGGTGCTATACAAAGAGATAATTATAGATAATAGATTCATCCTGAGGGGAACATGAATGTCTGCACCAATCCATCATCAATCATCTGTTGCTGAGACATTCCAGTCAGAACCACATATGTGAACTCTGTGGATCTGTAGAGCGAAAGTCAGTTGTTGAGATATTTCATGTTATAAGTGGAGACTCTGAGGCTGAGGGGGCACAAGAGGAAAACCCGGGTTCTCACTAAAGTCATTGGGGTTCATCCTGGGGACCGAGAATGTCCATACAAATTCTTTACGGCAATCCATCTGGTAGTATTTGAGGATTTTCACCATTGCATTGCCCGGAGCTAAACTCCACTTGGCCAACACAATAGCAGACTGATTCAATCATATCGCAGCAGACAGGCTACGAGCTGTTAAAAGTCCAGAAGAAAAGTACACATCTGAGCAGAAGGCCAACGAGGGAAGCAGTAAATTAAAGCAGAGTGCTGGTTTCTTGTCATGTTATTGTTGTGCTGAAGAGAGAGTGTCGGTAAAGTGCACCTATGGTTCCTCTTTCTAATTCTACACATGCCTTTCCCTTTTGTTTTATTTTTATTTTACATTCACATGATTAAATATGGACACAGTATTAAAAAATAAAAGCCTTTGTCTTTAAAGAACAGGTGCATTTCTATACATCTATGAGTGATGAAGTTCTTAGTTGTTATAATAACACAAATTGGATTGGATTTAATTATGTCAACCATCATATTTTAATATGCAATCATCATCAAAACATGCACCAATGCCTATATATGTCTATATTTGACAGAATCCAAGATAGCGATGGCCAATACGTTGAACACTAACGTCTACTTCCGTCTATGTGTAATACAAACAATGCTCAACAATTGGGCTACTTTTTCATCAATGAATAGAAGCCGTCAAATGTATCTAAATGTATCTCCCTTTTTAATTTGAAAGCACTTTAAACAATCTGACTAAAAATGTCAACATTACAAAATAAGACGTGAATCCATCTGCAGTACATGTGTGTCTGAGAGTGAAGCAGCAAAAACCTTCCGAGAGAAGAAAGACAAACCCGCATACTGAGTCACACATTTCTATGTTTATTCAACTTCCCCCCTCAGATCTGGTGTGGAGCGTTTGATATATCCACCCTGACAGCATGGCAGCTCCTCAGTAGTCGGGTCCACCGAGAGGAGACGTGTTGAAACTGTCCCACATCAAACACACCTGAAGGATTTTCACAACTGACTCAACCTTCCCGAATAATTCAGGCTCCGGTTCGACAGATGACACGCGGCCTGCTTTCCTCGCTGTTTCTTTAAAGTCTGAGATTCCACCAAACTCACCAACAACGTTGTGGTACAGATGGAGGTGGAGACGGCTGTGTGTCCTCATATCAGGGTTTTATGCAGCAGGAAAGCATTTTGCTTCCATTGCTGGAATGAAATGAGTGAAAGTGGTGCACGTCACAGAGCTCATTAAACTGGAGATATTCTTCAGAATTCCACGACTCTCCCTTTAACCTCGAGTTCACACGAACGGAGGAGAACCTTGAATCTTTCCCTCACCGGCAGCTGCTGCATAATTCAGCCTCGCAAAGCCTCCAATATTGTTATTTGAAGACTCTTTTGGAAGCAGCTGGTGGTTAAGCTGATCCCCCCCCTTTCAAAAAATATTCATAAACGATGAGCCTGACAGGCGGTGAAATATGTTATTATGTCAAATTGTACATCGGTGCTCCTGTGAGTGTCCATGTTAATGCTCATTCCACAGAGATCCAGTTGCCTGTTACCTGTGGACGACCTTCAGTGAAGTGTGTGCGGAGCAGCTCAAGGTCAGACATGCACACTATAATCTGAGTGTGATTATCATGCCCTTCCCCCGTCTCTGCCACCTTCTCCACATAATCCTTCCTGCTGTCTATGGATCTGAATTAATTAGCGCTCTAATAGCCTAAAAATACATGTGAGAGAGGGGTGTGCTGGACTTCCTGATGAAGCGGCGTTGGCAGCCGTTGCTACGACATGAAAGGAAACCACGGCGATAAAGGCCGTTTGCATATAAAAGAGTTGCGCGGTTTTCTTTTCTTCCTTCATTTCAAAGCTCTTCAGTTGTACGGTAACGATCTGCATCATCTCAACCACAACAAGAGGACTAATGTAATGAAATGCCATATGATGCAACTGTGTCGCTGTAGAGATGATGTCATAAAGGGGCTTAAAGAACCTCCTGTCAATCACAAGTTAACCTCTAACACGCTGAACACGTCTGCTACATGAATCACGGGTGTGTCGGGTCTTGTAAAGAGGTCTCTTTAACATTAGAAAACTGACGTAATTCATATATCATATCTAAAAGAGCTCATTAAACCCTACTGTCCTACTAAAGAGGGACGATAGCTATAACTATATCGTATCTCTCATCCCCCAGACGCACTCATTCTCTGGGGTTCACAGTTCTACACGAGGAAGCTTCAACCAGGCGGCACCCTCCGGTTCTGAAGGTCCTTCAAAGTGCATTCTCTCTGCTGACCACCAGGGGGCGACTCCTCTCTGGTTGTATAGAAGTCTATGAGAAAATGGTCCTACTTCTCTCTTGATGTATTATCTCAGTTAACATTGTAAACATTAGGGTTGTGAACGATAAACCGATGCGACCGGGTATTCGGTTCAACAAGTGAGAGATACGGCTGCATCGGTAGCAGCCTCCTCAATCGATATGAACTATCAATGGATTCCTAGATGAATCGGTTACAGAGTCATGGATCGGGTATCGCGAGACTTTGAAGCGGTCGGCGGCATCATATCTATGGGCGGCATTACACCAGCGTCTCTAAAACAACGCGAGAGCTGAAGCTGCCGGCGAAACGCCGTAGCTGGCTAGCCGATATGAGTTATAAACAAGGGACAACACGGAACATGGAGGAGGTGGAGGAGGAGAGGCGGGCGCAGCACAGGTAGGCGGCTGCGATGCTGCCGTGTGACCGCAGGCACTCCACGAATGCACGTGAGAGACGGACGGCTTTGAATGTCCATCGCTTGTGTCTCAACTTGCGCCACAAGAGGCGGCCGCAGCACGGGTAGCGTCCACGACACTGTCCTGTGACCGCCATCCAACCATTCAGCAAGACTTTTATTTGGTCTAAAAATAAATACATTGACATGTGATTTTGTTGTTCTGGTTGTTGTTTTTTTTGCCAGTGCCATACAGCCACAATGCTTGGGGATATGTGGTATTTTACATTTTTGAAAAGAAACTATTGTACTGTCACTTTCATAGAATCAGCTTCTTTATTTTATAAAATATCTACAACAAATATTAACCGTAGAATCGAATCGTATCGTTACACTGTATGGAATCGATTCGTATCGAATCGGTTTGTAATTAAAGGATATCATTTTTGAATCGAATCGTAACCTGTGTGTCTAGATGCATATCGAACCGTTTATCACAGAGATGTGCAACCCTAGTAAACATGAGTTTATGGTCTCAATCTCTAGTTTCAAGTCTTCTTCAATCCAGCATGATGTTCACCCTTTGGATCCAGATCTAGTCAGGTTTCTGCTCAGCGTGCTGCTCTGCTGCTGGTGTTCATCATATCTTAAAGAGCTCATTGAACATACCCAAAGATACATCCGTTCTACATTATCTTTACATATCATTTTGGGAGATGACGAGATCAGAGCATGTCTTGTATGAATTACAATTTCTGCTTCATGAAACACACAACTTCAACATATAAGTGGTTTAAATGACCTCAAACAAACCCAGTGAAGCTCGTCCTAAAGTTGATTGTGTCTGCAGTCAACCCACCTTGTTCACACTGGAGAAGGAAATCTTGCTAAGAAGGTGGGATTAAAGCTGCCACTCAGTAAGTACTGACGACTCCAACTGAATCAGCGGCAATCAGGTCGTTGGTTTGTTTTGTTATAGCAGCTGGTTATCAAGGCAGGTCCAAACTTTATTATAGTCATCTACGGTGGGAATTAACATTTCAAGTAGTCCGTGAAAATCCACCACTTGAACCTCCACATCCTGACTTTCATCACTGCGTCCTGCTTTGGGCCCGGTTTCCCGAAGCCTTCTTAAAGCCTTCTTAAAGCCTTCTTAACGTCAGTAACCCCTACTTAGAGTTTCTACTTAACATTTCGCATGTTTCCCGAAACTTTCTTTGCTATCGAATCTCTTTCGTACGTCATACGTTGGTAAGAGTGGTCTGGAGCGCTCTTAGAGCCGCCACTGTACAGTAATCCAGAAATCCCCGCTGCGCATGGAACCGCACATTGCCAGTGTTGTGTTTCACCAATGGTTTTAAGTCATTCATGAAGAAAATAAAAATAAAATACGCATGCATTTCATCACAAGGCTAAGCTTTACCTCAACCTCAGAAGTAGCTGAACCAAAGACGTCGCCGTCTCGGAGCCGTTGGAATACATCATTTCATAAGGATCAACTTCAATCCCATGGATATATTGACCGATGCTGCTATATTGCATAAGTTTCGACGACAACGGCAACAAATACGCATGTAATTAAGATGTAATTGGCTCAATCTCCTCCGCTGTTTCTATATTTATTATATCTTTTTTTAAATCAGTATATGGTAGTATGTTCGACGTGGTTAAATAAATGTTTAGCCTAGAAGGATTTCTAGCAATGTTTTATCCACAAACACTGCAATAGCCTACATTTTATAATATAATGCTGTCATGTGCATGAAATGGAAAATCGAACTCTGAGCAATCGATTTCAGCACTTTCTTTCTGGACAGCGCCGTGTATGTACGACGTAAGGAGCGTTTCTTAAGAAGACCGTTCGGGAACCACGACTATAGAGGTAAACAACTTTGGTAAGTCATAACGTAGGAGTCTTCATAGCAGAGAGTGGACGTTATCGGGAAACCGGGCCCTGACCCGTAACGTTGGCCAGACTTCCCAGAGCATGCAGAGCATTCAAACCTTTTCAGTATCTAAACAGAACAGCTTTGGTTTCAGCTTGACCACTGTTGCCTTTTGGAGTCCGTCCAACAGCTTTGACGGGGTTTTTGATGCCCAGAGGTCGGAGAATCTGTCACGAACCACAAAGCCATGAAATCCTTCCACCAATTCACAAACACGAGTCCCCGACGTCGAGCTGGAACCAGATCCCATCGGCCGTCCACCTGCAGAGTGTTTGTCAGCGTTTGACATTGTCACGCTTTGATGATCACCGTCCACACTGCAATCAGGCGACACCATCGCTTTGAATCATTTATGAGGTCACGTTTAACGTAATGGCATCTGTGATTGTGTTTTACCTTCCGCCCCGTCCTGCAGAAGGAAAAGCCATTAAAACAAATCGGAGAAGGACTTAGTGAAGATCGTCCCAAGGGTAAACTTCAATCCACTCTTCTGCATTTACAGTTAAGTGATGGATCGCACATTTGAATCACAGCACAAACGACTGGCAGCAAAACTGCAATTTACATGTTATTTCCATAGGATTATTATCTTTATGTGGGAACAGTGGCGTGTCATTGACTTAACCTTCAATCTTCACAGAATGTGAGAAACAAACTAAAGAAGACAAACTCAGCAGAAGACACTTTGATGACGTCCACTGGGAAACCAGCTTTTAGCTGCTAAGGAGATCCAGTAATGATCGTTATAGAAACATTTAGCTGAAAATTTCAACACTAAATGAGCTTAATCGCCTCCAACAAGGAGGTTGTGTTTTCAGTTGGGTTTGTTGGTTTGTCTGCAGCGTCACGGAGAATCTTGGGAGGTAACAGCGTAGGTCAAGGAAATCCGATATCTTCACTTCCACTAACATTGCCAGACGGGGCGTTTGGCTATGGAGCAGGTCTGGGGGTGCCCTAAAGATTAATATGTATCGACTTGCAAATTCAGCATCAGTCAGCCTCGCTAAATCCATCTTCTGACTGTTTTCCACAGTATATGTGCTGGAGCACTTATATTTCGCGCTGATGTGTAAAAGTGTAAAAGAATGACAACAAACTCAACATGTTGCTCCGTCCTGCTCTGAGCTCACTTCATCTGCTGGTTTTCCTTTAAACCGCCAATGTATCTCTGAGCGTCGTCTCTGAACCCCGCCTGTGTGTGTGTGTGTGTGTGTGTGTGTGTTTGACTACATAAAAAAATGAATAATTTATAATCGCTCCCAGTAAGATTTGTCTGTTGCTCTTTATTTTTCTCTGTAACACAATCTTGTACATAATGTGTTGCTCCACACACCACACACACACAACACACACACACACACACACACACACACACACACACACACAGCCTCCAGTTTCTGTAGTTGTGATGATTCATCTTAGCAGGCTGCTTGCTGTCTGAATGCATCTCTGCTGGTATTTGTTTAAACACTCCACATGTTTTCCTGCTTGTTAGTTTACAGTAATGAGTGAATCTCGGAGGATTATCGGGAGTCGTATGTTTTTTTTTGTCTGTTCCTTGGGGTCTCCATATTTCACAATAATTGGTTCCTAAAAAGTCATTTTTAACACAATTTTTCAAGTGTATTAAGAAAACTATATCATAACAGAAGAATAATGAAAACACTTACTTAAGAAAGAGCTTGAAAGCGGCTTTGGGAACCAGCTGACTGTAGCGTGAGTGAGGCTGTTTTTAGACAGCGTGGCATCCGCCGGGATTTAGGCCGCATCTATAAATTATTCAGCTCAGACAACAACAGGAAGAAAAATCGAATTTCCTGGAATATAAGACATGAGCCGAGAGGCCATGAGATCACGCAGCGGACCAGAGTCTCGGTTCGGCCCGAGCTACCACTTCATGATTCATGCTCTCGCTCCACAGATGCTCTCTGTTGGCTTCTGCTGACGTCTGAGAGGCCGCTCGCCATGTACGAGGTCGCGTCGACTCACTAATGAGACGGCGGCCGCTGTGTGGACCGTGGAGCTGGAGACCTGCTGTTCAGAGCCGCCGCACACGTGCACGACTGTGATCCAGCAGTCTGACTGACGGAGCCGCTGCATGAGGGAAACACACAAAGAAAACGGAGGTGTGGCCAGTTTGTTGCCACGTTCTGGTGCAAATTTGTTGCCTGATTTGCTGATAGAGCAGCTCGTTAAGCAGCAGCTTGTGGCAGCAGCTCGTTAAGCAGTCAGCTCGTTAAGCAGTCAGCTTCTGTACTGAGCTGAACTGAACCTCCGGATGCACTGAAGTCAGCGAGGAAGAGCTCAGTTCAGAGTTGGGATTCGTATGAAAGCTCAGAAAAGAAACTGTAGAGATCCTGATCACAAAAATCAACAAAATGTTCAACTGAAAAATGGTTAATATGACTCTAAATTATTAATACATTAGGAGGCAATATTAACCTGATGCGGTAGATGAACAAAATCTGCATATATAGTGAAGCTAGTATTCCTTTGTGTTACAGTAATCAATGTTGTGCTTATTATATTTAATACAGACTTCTCCTCCCTACAAACCTGACAGCCTCACATAGTAAATCCACTGGAATATGTATCTGTTTACATGTGTTATTTCTTCTTTGTATTTATTAGCGTCTCTGGGATGCAGATGAATGAGTGGAGGTTTACAGGCTGCAGACGTTCTGTAAATGACACTCACACTCGAACTTCAGGCTGCTGTTTCTGTTTGATAAAGATTCTGCATGTTTTTGGGGAAGAATGTGTCACATCGCTGCCTGGAGAAGGAAATCCAGGCTGTGTGTGTGTGTGTGTGTGTGTGTGAACACAGCTTCAGACCTGAAGACGACAGAGACACTGATGATCCAGTCCAGTGAATATAAATAACTGAATATTTGGTGCATGTAAACGCATCATTTAAAGCTTCATAGGTAAACTTCTCAAAGTAGTTGAATCTGACCTGAGAGTTTCCAGTCCACAGTGTGGACTCTCCAGGCCAGCAGACAGCAGCTTCACTCCTGAATCCTGCAGGTCGTTGTGACTCAGGTCCAGGTCTCTTAGACTGGAGGACTGGGAGCTGAGAACTGAGGACAGACCTTCACAGCTTCTCTCTGAGAGGTTACAGCCACTGAGTCTGAAGAGGAATCAGAAATTAGTGATGAAACAATTACAAACAACTGTTCATCACCTTGACAATGAAAACTCCTCAGCAAGATCTAAAACCGGTTTTAAGAGTTTGTGTTTGATTGTATTTTGTTTGATTGATGTTCCTCTTCTGTCCGATGGGGTGAAACAACAGATGAGTTGTTACTGAAAACAACCAACAGAGCAGGAGCGTCGCCTGGAGTCAAAACTTGCTAAATTATAAATTATTTAAAAAATTATGAAAATGTATGGTATTAAAGCAAATGCTGTTGCATTGCTGCTATCAAGTGTTGACTCAAGCATGGACAGTGAATGGACTCAGAGACAGTGAATGGACACAGAGACTCAAGTATGGACAGTGAATGGACTCAGAGACAGTGAATGGACACAGAGACTCAAGTATGGACAGTGAATGGACTCAGAGACTCAAACATGGACAGTGAATGGACACAGAGACTCAAACATGGACAGTGAATGGACTCAGAGACAGTGAATGGACACAGAGACTCAAACATGGACAGTGAATGGACTCAGAGACTCAAGCATGGACAGTGAATGGACACAGAGACTCAAACATGGACAGAGAATGGACTCAGAGACTCAAGCATGGACAGTGAATGGACACAGAGACTCAAGCATGGACAGTGAATGGACTCAGAGACTCAAGCATGGACAGTGAATGGACTCAGAGACTCAAGCATGGACAGTGAATGGACACAGAGACTCAAGCATGGACAGTGAATGGACTCAGAGACTCAAGCATGGACAGAGAATCAGGGTCCTGGGCCCCGGACTGGACTGGGAGAGAGAGAATACACTGATTTAGAGTGTTGCAGACAGTAATCCACACTAGGAACCCATATGCTGAAGGTCTTGGGGTCCTGATCTAGAGCCTCATCTTGAAGGGTCTTTTCTTGTGTTAACATCTAAAACTTCATTATGTTAGTCATGTCTGATTGTGGTGCTCGGGCCTAAATTCCAAACCCAGGTCCAGATAAAGGGTCTAATTCCGGAGAGGAAGAGGGCCGGCAGATCTCTCTCTTGCACCTTGCAGATGAACCCGTCCGTGACGCTGCACCACCATCTGTTCTCCTCTGATGCTCCGCTGCTTCAATCACGGTACAAGTGTTGAGAAAAGCCACAAAATCGTGGCTTCACACTGCCGACCTGCAGAATATCTAATACTTTAAAAAGCTTCTTTTTAAACCTGTATCTTATCACCGCCACCTCAGGAAAGCTGACCGGCATCAGACTCTGGAGAGTCCAGGTCGGGACTCGCAGCAGCACTGCAGTATTTTAAGAAACGGCCGTCGCGGTGTGTGTTTTTGTGTGTTTGAAGCTGAGAGTGTTATCGACAGGCCGGATTTGGCTGTGAGGAAAGACAACATTGGTAGGCTTTGGAGTTGAGGCGGTGGCCAGTGTGGGATTTAGGAGAGAGGGATGATGGGATTGGAAGGAGGAAGAGACACTGGTAGGTCATGTGACGTCTTCAGAGCTGACAAAGGCTGGTTTCCTTCAGAGCTAACATCTGTCAACCAATATTCTTACTCTGAATATATATTTGAATAGTTGAAACCAAACAAATACAAATGAAATGCTACTTCTGCCTTCTGATAGACATGAGTGATAGTTCCCCTGGCCTGGGGGCAAACACGCCCAGCCTCCATTTAGGAAATGTAGAAATACACTGAGTGTCTTTAGGCGGGTCCACACCGGACCGACTGCCCGATTTGCGTCGGATAAATTAAGTTGGGCTACTTAACATGGCAGACTCGAACAACGACATGGCCGGTTCACACCTACGGAACTACAGCCGACGCCATACGTTCCGCGCTTGCGCGAGATGTAATGTCTCCAAAACAACAGGCGGCGCTAATCTGTATTGTGGGCCAAAAAACACGAAAACCAGAAGTAGGCGGTCCTCTCTAGACCACCTTCTTCGATTCCACTGGTTATCTGGTATGTTTACATCGTCACTTCCGGGCTTCACTGATTCGCTAGCCAAGCTGCTAGCCTCCACCAATCAGAATGGTAAAAGAGTCACCGACTCGAATGGCGGATTACACATTTGAATCGGCTGAAATGAACCCCGACGTGGGCCGATTCGAGCGACCACACCAAGCAGACTCATGTCACGGACGCCGACTCTCTCAAAGACGCCGATTTTCGGTCCGGTGTGGGCCCGCCTTTTGACTCGGAGAATGGGACGACCTGTCGCTCATTCAGCCGTGGCCCGAGTCTCTGGTGAGGACGTAGTCGGAGGCTCTGCGATCACGTCAGGCTGTCAGGGTCATAGAAGAGCTCAGATATACGATAGTACAGCAGACCAGCCGGGTTCACTTCTACCTCTAATTGAAGAGAGGCAGATCCGTGTGCACCGAGCTGAACGGGTGTTTGAGTCTTCAGAGCCTAAATAACAATGTGGAAACTCAGTCCAGCCCGTCTGTCTGTCTGTCTGTCTGTCTGTCTGTCTGTCTGGTGCTCTACTGAGGATCAAAAGTCTTGACCAGCAGAGCTTGAACCAGAACCAGGCAGGTCCGGTCTCATTTGTTCAGTAGGGTGCTTGTGTTTCCTGTGTGTGTGTGTGTGTGTGTGTGTGTGTGTGTGTGTGTGTGTGTGTGTGTGTGTTTGTGTGTGTGTCATAGATGGAAAAGGAAGCCGAGCGACCGAGAAGACAGAGAGGAAGAGAGAGAGTGACACAGAGAGAAGATTAGTTGGAGCGAGCGAAAAGAGACACTTTTAGGTCAATTCCCTCAAAATTCTACTTCCTGTCTGAGGGCGCGACCCTCACTGATAGATGGTGACCTCGGTGCTCCACCAGGGGGAAAAACCAGATCCACAACGGAGGGATCTGGTC